>JACCGJ010021198.1:0-14959 GCA_013407085.1 Atriophallophorus winterbourni | reverse complement strand
CAATCAGAATGCAGTATCGTCAGTGTGTCTAGCGCTTTATTGTAATTCCCATGATGATATATATGTTTGTTGACGTGTAGTGAATACACATCTGTCGCTCTGATCTTGACTTTTCTACATGGTGACGAGGATGATCGACGAGAAAATGTCGAATAGAACTGAAAACGCCCGATTTAGCGGATTCAATGTTCGACCACCGGCAGCACTCATGATGGAAGGTGATGACGGATTGGCAGAGAGATGGAAACTGTGGAAGCAACAGTTTAGCGATTTTCGGACGTTGGCGAATCTGACGAATACCGATAAAGCGTATCAAATGGCGACGCTGAGGAATGCGCTTGGTGATCAGGCGACGAAGTTCATACAGTGTTTCACATTTGATGAGGACGAAGACGCAGATGACTGGGAAACAATCATCGCGAAGCTCGAAGAACATTGCCTCGGTCAAGTGAACGATACATTTGAACGATATAAATTCAATTGTCGCGTCCAAGATGCCGATGAGCCGATCGAACATTTCATCCGAGCATTGAAACTGATGGCTGAGACATGCAACTTCTGTAAATGCATGAAAGACAATTTAATCAAGGATCGTTTGATCATCGGAGCAAACAACAGAAGTCTCACGAAGAGATTATTGAAGGAAAGCAACCTTACATTAAAGCAATGTATCAATATATGCATGAGTGAGGAGGCGGCCGAGAAAAAGGCAGAAGCCCTCAGAACTCACTCTTGCGAAGAAATCAATAGAATTCATGCGGAGAGAACGATTCAATCGAAAAGAATTTGCAATTTTGCGGCAGGAAACATGAATTTAAGAAGGAACTATGTCCTGCGTGGAAGAAAGCATGTACTCGATGCGGTAAAGCAAACCATTTCGCGATTTGCTGTAGATCTTCTGGGATGACAACGACAAATACGCAGCGCTCATTTCCGAATGTCAGTGTCGTTCAGGCTGAGGAACAAGTAAATCACATCCGTTCTTCCGAAATCGAGGTAAATGGCAAGAAGGTTCGTTTCCAAATGGATTCTGGTGCCTCCGTTAGTCTCATTCCGCGTGCCTACGTACAAAATGAGCCCCTATCTGACACGAGAATCGTTTTGCGAATGTGGAACGGCACGACTGTCAAGCCAATGGGGAAATTTACGGCGTCTCTGCGCAATCCAATTAGCGGTAAGCGTATAGAACATGTAATGTACGTTGTTGAGGAAAATTTTTCACCGCTACTCGGAGTTGAAGCGATCGAAAATCTGGGAATGATTACCTTTAATTGTATTAACAATATTAATTCGGACCTAACAGACATTTTTCTAAAGTATCAAAGTGTTTTTGATGATAAATTGGGGAAGTTGCCCGGACTTTGTAAGCTGTCAATTGATCAGAATGTAACACCAGTCGCGTTACCAATACGTCGTTTACCTTTGCAGTGAAGGACAGATTTGAGTTAGAATTGAAAAGACTACAGCTCGTTGGGGTCATCAGGAGAGTTGAAGAACCTACCGAATGGGTCAGCCAGGTTACCGTCGTAACAAAAAAGTCAGGTGAAATGCGCATATGTATCGACCCGAAAGCTTTGAACATGGCCCTCAAGCGAGAGTATTTCAGACTTCCGTTGTTAGATACTTTGCCGAGGTTGTCTGGTGCAAGATATTTTACGAAAGTGGATCTGTCTTCAGCATTTTGGCACGTGTGTTTGGACGATAAATCCAGTTTTTTGACGACATTCGGAACCCCCTTTGGTAGATTTCGTTGGCTTCGTTTACCATTTGGACTGAAAGTTTCTAGCGAGATATTTCAAAAACGGCTGCTACAGGCCATAGAAAACCTTACAGGTGTAATTTGTATAGCGGATGATGTTTTAGCGTTCGGACGAACAAAGGCAGAACACGATCAGAACCTAGACAAACTTCTTCAACGATGCCTCGAACTGGGCATTAAACTCAAGAAAGCGAAAATTGAATATTGCACAAATGAGGTAACATTTCATGGTCATGTCTTATCGAGTGACGGTATCAAGCCAGACCCTGCAAAAGTGGAGGCTATTAAACACATGCCCCGTCCTACAGACGTCAAGAGTATAGCTCGTTTTAACGGTATGGTGAACTACCTCAGCCGTTTTTTGCCTTGTTTATCACAAATAATGGAACCGATCAGGCGGCTGACACATAAAGATACACCATGGGTCTGGGGGATACAGCAAATACAGGTCTGGGAAAAAATTAAAAGACTCATATCTAATGCACCTGTTTTACGATATTACGACCCCCGATTGGAATTAGTGATACAGTGTGACAGTAGCCAAAACGGTATCGGCGCCGTACTGATGCAAAACGACCAACCTATAGATTTTCGGAGTCGAACGATGAGCGATGCGGAAACTCGCTATGCACAGATTGAGAAGGAACTGTTGGCAGTCGTATTTGCGATAGAAAAATTCAATGATTACACATTTGGCCGAAAGACTATAGTACAAACAGATCATAAGCCTCTGACCACAATAGTTAAAAAACCACTTGATAAAGCACCGCGTCGTCTACAGTCAATGCTAGTCCGACTGCAGAAATACGATTTCGAAATCATTTACAAGCCGGGTAAAACCATGGTCCTTGCGGACACTCTATCGAGAGCTCCATTGAAATCCGTAGCCGCTGCTAACCTGGATCTTGTAGAAGTACACTTTACGCTCGCAGAAAGCGATATCAGGTTGCCACGAATCCGACAAACTATGGCTGAGGATGACGAAATGAAAAAGCTCGAGGAACAGATAATCAGTGGCTGGCCAGACAGTATCGCGATGGTTGACGAACTCATTCGACCTTATTACAAAATCCGAGATGAATTATCAACTGAGGATGGGTTGATCTTCCGGGGCGAGCGACTGGTTATCCCACGATCGGCCCGAAAGGTGATGTTGCAGGAGTTACATCGATCTCATTTGGGGATCAACGGTTGTACTAGAAGAGCCAAGGATACGGTATATTGGCCAGGCGTCAGTTGCCAAGTGAAGGATTTCGTCTCTAAATGCCCAATATGTAACAAGTTTGGGAACCGCCAAATAAAAGAACCAATGGTTTGTCGCAAAATACCAGAGCGCCCTTGGCAACATATTGCAGCTGACCTGTTTTCACATGCAACAAAAGATTATTTACTTTTGGTGGACTATTTCAGCGACTTTTTCGAAATAGAGAAACTGAATACCACATCAGCTGAAGAAATCGTGGCGAAAATGAAAGGTCAATTTGCGAGGTATGGTATCCCAGAGAGTGTCAGATCCGATGGAGGTCCTCAGTTTTCGGCAAAGCTGTTTGCTGACTTCGCTGAAAAATGGCGTTTTAAACATGAAATTTCCAGCCCTTACCACAGCCAATCCAATGGTAAAGCAGAATCGGCAGTGAAAGAAGCGAAGAAAATAATGAAAAAATGCCTGGAGGCTAAAGAAGATCCGTATTTAGCGCTCTTGGAACACAGAAATACTCCATCCACAGATATAGAATTAAGCCCAGCTCAAAGACTCATGGGTAGACGCACAAGGACGAGGATACCTATTGTTACCAACCGTCTGTCCAGACATGACGTTACATGGGACGTCATCAATCAGCAATTAAAACGGCGCATGGAGCGCGAAAAACAGGTATATGATGAGGGTGCACGTGAGCTACCCGAATTGTCTGATGGAGATACTGTTTGGATACAACCTTTCGGAATGGGAGCTGAGAAATGGGATCTTGGAACTGTCCGTGGTCGTACGGGTGAAAGATCTTACGAGGTGAATACGCAACATGGAACGGTTAAAAGAAATAGAGTACATTTAAGAAAGCAAGAACCCATTGAGTCAGACGAGATGTGTGAAAGGGATCCAGAGCCTCCAAACGAAATAAATTTGCGCAACCGCACAGTACGTAAGTTCATTTGAAAAACGGAAGGATGTGGAGTGGCTGTTAGCATGAATACTCATTGTCCAATCAGAATGCAGTATCTGTCAGTGTGTCTATCTCTTTATTGTAATTCCCATGTTGATTCATATGTTTGTGGACGTGTAGTGAATACACATCTGTCGCTCTGATCTTGACTTGTCTACAGCTAGTGGTGGGAAAAGGTTTGTGCCCGTAAGCAAACTGAGATATTTACGTCGAAACGGTAACTTTGCTGTGGATCGGTTGACAAGAACAAAATGAATAAATTCCGATAGCTATGATCGAAAGTAACACAGAATTCTTGGAATGCGATAAATCCGAGAAGATTCAGCGATGATATGACTAAAAGTGTCAGAGCAAAAATGCGAACGCACAGCAGAATATATTGAGTGGAAAGTAAGAAATTTTATTGTTGGCGTTATTAGGTGTCAGGAAGAAAGAGAGCCTAATCTTGACCCACATGAGCAAACGCACTTCATCAGCTGTAAAAGGATAAGGATACAGTAATCACCAAACCCGAAAAAGGTAAAGTTACAGTCATTCTTAATAAGACGGACTATACAGTGAAGGCAGAGGGCGCATGTATCCGATGGCCCGTATTAATTAATGAACAACTGCAAGATGATTGTTTCCATGTATTTACTTAGCGCTAACGAGAATCTTGGACAGGGACTATGGTCCAACCATTACCCCACGTTTATTCACACGCTTAGGTTCTACGGTTGACCGAAGATTCATAAATACGGCATTCCTATACGACTTATCGTCAAGAGAATTGGACCCCTCACTCACGAGTTAGCTAGGCACGTTGCCCGATTGCTAAAACCTTTCATTGGTAATACTGGCTCATTCAATAAGAATGCACACCACGTATAGATTCCGTAACTGTTGATGATGATGAACTTATGGCTAGTTCGACGTGAGCGTTTTATTCACTAATGTTGATACAAATAGTGCGTTACAAATAGCTAGACGGGCACTGGAGTCAGCTATCACTTTGGTGGATCGTACAAATTTAAGTGTTAATCAAATTATTAACGGCGTATCAGTTTGGTTAAACATGAACCATTACTTGGTGGGCAGGCAGCTGTATAGACAAACGGAAGGAATGGTAATAGGTTTGCCTATAACACCAGTACTAGCAAATGTGTATATCCAGTACTTTGAGACAAAGGCACTCAGTGTGGAGGATGTTAGGTCGAAATCATTGTAGCTTTACAAAGATGACACATTTGTCATCATGTGTTTTACAAACACTTGAACGAATTAGACCCTCGAATCAAAGTTATTAAAGAATAAAATCCAGCGCAGGGACTCTTCCAATTCTTGATTACCTAGCACGAAAGGTAAACGGTAAAATCCAAACTTCAGTTTAGAGAATACTAGTTGACTCGGATGCCGTCCTGAGGTATACCTCGGCGCATCCTAGACATGTATTCAGATCCATAGCCTCGAGCACATTTGTAGTGATGATTGTGAACGAAAACGAGCTCATTGAGAAGCCAGCCAAAGACTCAGGCTATCCTTAGAGTTCTGTAAAACACTAATTAAATTGGGTAGAATAACCAACACCTAAAACAGAGAATAATTGGCGAGCAACGGTATGTATACTCTAGGTAAATAGGATATCCGAAGCTATTAGCAGAATTTTGAACGCGGCCATAATACGGGTAAAATATAGGAAACGTAGAACACTTCATTCGGCTTTGGTGTACCTAAATAATAAAGTACCTTCAGACAGCTCTACTAATTGTTTGCATAGAATCAAGTGTAAACATTATTCCGGTGTGTATATCGGGCAGACTGCCAGGGAACTTCACACGAGGATTGAAGAGCACAAGAAGTGTATTAAGAAACGTCCACAGGATGAGAGGGTGTATTGGACTCTGCATTAGCTGAGCATTTGTTGAACACTGCTCAAGATGTAGACTTTGACAATGTGGATGTACTTTGCCATAGCATTAAGCCTTATATTGAACGTTTGCACTCGAAAACGGTTGAAATCACCAAGGCTGGTACACAAGCGGTTAACAAGATAGACGGGGCTGAAATCTCCACAATATGGCACTCGGCGCTGCGACGTACAAATATTAAGGTAAAATTCTGCATAATTTTTATTTAACTCAGTAAGCTTTATGTTCAATTGTCAAACGTTTACCCATGCGTGTGAACCGCAGTGTCCAATGACCTTGACCCATTCCACCCTGTGCTGGTTGATTGATCTTGTCTTTGTCTACAAAACCTGACATCTCTATGATTTTAATAGGCTGCTTTGTTCGACAGCTAATTAGAAGTGGTGGTTCGAGTGCTATATAATAGCGTTCCCTGTGCTGACTAATACCTTTGGTCTGAGGAAGCTTCTGTGTTAGAAGTGAAAAGTTACCCAAAAAGCTGCTCAAACCGATTGTTTTTTCAAATTTTGTTTTCACGAATATGACTACTCGATCGGTCCAAAACATCTCTCAAGATATTTTCTCACGTAGTATTACATCTGTTCATCCTATGAACGAAGAAGCGATTGTAAGGCTTAAATTGTCTAAATTACCGGTACCTATCATTGGGATTAAAACTGTTGAAACTTCAGCGCTGATTAAAGTTGCCGGTCGCTATCGCGATAAATTTAAATTCCCGTTCAATCTTATTTTTTCAATTGATATTCTAAGCCGCTTCGTGTCAGATACCGGAGATAAACACCAGCGTCAAAACTCTTTAAGGACTGAATAAACAGCATAGATAAATCTATCAACATTTTGCGTGTTCATAGGATGTCAAAAATAGCATATTATATAATTGAGTTCGCATTTTGATATCGCAGAAAACAAATATTTGTTGATTAAGGTCGGTTATACTGCAAGTGAATGAACTTGCAATATCGCCGTCTACCCTCGGCTGGATGGCAAGTTAATACGATGGCATGATAATTTAGGAAAATATCGATTTCCAGTGCTTTTCTCCCGTGTTCACACAAGACTTCGAAGAAATTGTTATTTTTCGAATCAACATTGTTGCACTACCAAGTAATAACAATACGCATTGCATATTTTCATGAGGGGCGCCAAATAACTCAATGCAACGTTTTTGAGGTTCATGATGTTGTCTAGCTTGTGCTGTGGAAATACAACATAACAACCACAAAGTCATATCGTGTAATTAAGAGCAAAAAATTATTTGCGCGCAGAAATTCACGTCAGAATGTTATTCATTTCGAGGATAAATACTCAACATGCAAAATATTTGGCTGGTTCAGTCAGAATGGTTTTTCAACGCCAGATTACAGGTACGCATACCGGTTGAGTGGCGACAACCATTAAACGGGCCGTGTGCTTTTTTCCTGCTTTCTGAAATTTAATAGACTTCTACGCCAAAAATCGCGTAGCTAGTCTATATTAAGTTAAACTATTTTATCGACTGTAAGTTATGCTATTCAAACGAAAATATACCAAGCTCTATCGATAATTGCGAAAGACAATTCTCGCCTGCTGCGTATTCTAAAAGCAGGGTATACTGAAACATAGTTTGACCATTTTTATTTGCCTACAATAATACGGTTCAACCTTCATCTCACAGTTTAGCATGCCCATTGGAGGTTTCACAACATCAAACGGCACTAGAGCGTTCTAGTTATGAGACATCCATATCGATCTATATATGGGTGTGTGGGATTTCAAACGGACACTTAACGCGTCGAATTTGCATACATGTACCGGCAATTTTACAAAATAAGCGAATCAATAGATATTTAGTAAATGTATATATTTTACGGATATAATATAGAACTTAACGATTACTAAACACGAAATTCCATTCGAGTATTGCCTTTGCAATAGGTGCCTAATTGATTAAAGTATACGTCTGTCTTTTGAAACTTTGAATATATTTATTTCTTAAATAACCCAAGTAAAACTCATTTAGGTTCATTAAGTATGGTAGGCTTATACACGGATGTCAAGATTGATTTTCTTGTTGCAATGAGAATAAGTTTAACGATGGAGTTTACCGAAAATAGCTTGAATTACTCGAATCTGAAAAGAATAACGAACAAATGAATGCGTAGACTTAAATAGACGTTTTCTAAAGAAATCTCTATTTCAATTCCGATGCCGATGGAACGTATAACAGTCCCGGAGATCTACCATAAATAATATACATTATAAACTACAAAAGGGAATTAAAATAAATTTATCAATTTTTGCCTATCATTCAAATTCCAAATTTGAAGGACCGTTATTGTCTGCAATCTGGAAAATCACATATACCTAGCATCGTTTTACAAAACTCCACTAGTGTGAAGAACTTGATCATGGCCTTATGGTAGTCGCACTCTTCGTTGATTTTCGTACGGCCCTATCGTTTCCGAATCCAACTTTTACTATCAAGCTTAGTGCTAATGGTGTGCATAGATTTATTTAATACCTGGATTAAGTTTTTTACACAATTCGAGGTTAATGAAGTTGAGTCGCCCGTTTGCCGCCCAAATTTTGTTTGGAAATTTAAGTGAACGATTTGTCAGATTGGATTAATCGAAAGCTCTGCAATCGTAGTCAGGCAAGCAAACAGCAAGTGAGGACCCATGGTGGAGAAGTAATAACTGCTGCGAAAGAAGAGTTAGCTAGATGGCGAGAACATTTTGAGCTCATTCTAAACCGCCCACCGCCTCAAACAAACGTCGATATACCTGAGGCAGCTACAGACCTCGACGTCAACACAGACCCTATTAGCCTCCAAGAGGTGCAATTTGCTATCCAGAGGTTGAAAAATGGGAAGGCACCAGGTGACGATGGAGTGTATGCCGAACTGCTCAAGGCGGAAACCGAAGAGACGCCGAAAGTTTTGCGAGACCTATTCCAGAACATCTGGGATACTGAGCAGATACCGGACGCCTGGCGTTCGGGTACGATAATCAAACTTCCGTAGAAAGGTGACTTGAGCTACTGCACAAATTGGCGAGGTATTACGCTTCTATCAGTCACGAGCAAAGTATTCTGCCGCATCATTCTCCGACGTGTCTCCAATGCAGTTAAATCCATTTTACGACAAGAGCAATTTGGGTTCAGGAAAGGAAAATCTTGCATTGACCAAATCTTTGTCCTCCGTCAGATCCTGGAGCAGACGCATGAATGGAATGCAGAGCTATGTGTGGCCTACATCGACTTCCATAAGGCTTTCGATAGCGATCACCGACCAGTGTTATGAAAAATCCTCCGTCATTATGGTATACCATCGAAGATAGTAAATCTCATAAAAACCTTTTATGAGAAGTTTGAATGCCAAGTGGCAAGTGGAATGTTCACTGAGAAGTTTGAATTTCGTACGGGAGTGAGGAAAAGATGTATCCTCTGACCGATACTCTTCTCCCTAACAATAGACTGGATTATGAGACAGGTGACCGATGGCAGGGCAGCAGGCATTCCATGGACCCCAGCGGGACCGCTAGAAGACCTGAACTATGCAGATGATGTTGCCCTCTTGGCGTGCAAGATCAGTGACATCCAGAGCAAGAGCGATCGACTATCCGAAATTAGCAAGACGGTGGGTATAGAAATTAACGCTGGCAAATCGGAGGTAATGCGGAAGAATGTTCCAGAGCAACCACCAGTGTTCGTGGACGGTCAACCGCTCAATGAGGTTACAGATACAGTCTACCTTGGGAGCAAACTGACTGTAAATGGTGACTGTGAAGATGAGGTCAGGAGAAGGATCGGGAAGGCGAACCAAGCATTCTGCATGCTGAATTCCATTTGGAAATCCTCCACTTTCAGCATTAACACGAAGATCAGACTCTTCAAGAGCAACGTTCTGAGTGTGTTGCTGTATGCATCGGAATGCTGGAAGACGACCGCTGCCATTGAGCGCAGAATGAACGTGTTTCAAACTAAGTGCTTGAGAAGGATTCTACGGATTTTTTGGCCAAACACCATTTTGAATGTAGAGCTCCTGTGAAAAACTGGTCTGGAGGTGGTATCTACCGTAGTCAAAAGACGATGGTGGAGATGGTTCGGTCATGTCTGCAGGATGGATCCCAGTTCGCATACGAAGGTAGCCTGACCTGACCTTACTTTTAGCGAACGACCTTCGATACAAGTAAAGCAATTATGTTAATTAGATAGCCAATTTTCAGCTTCCTATCCAGAGAAAAATTGTGAATATATGCACTCCGGACCGTACGCCTTCTTCATATGTTTGTATGTCGGTCATTGATTGGAAAAGCACGTAACCGGGGCATGTTTGTCACTGATTTGATTAAAAACAAGGTTGACACAAGTAGACAAGCCCATGCCGTAAGCTGTGTCGGGTGGAATTTAGCGGGTCGTTTTCAGAGATTTCGCCCCTTATTTTTGCTTAACGTATTTGATTACGTAAAGTAAGTATTGAAATATAGTTTGCTGGCAAATTTTCCACACACTGAAGGGCAACGCAGTAAGGTGGGAAAGTTGCAACGGCGTGCGATTATGAGTGTAAAAGGATTGAAATTCATTCAGCGCACGCAGAATTTTTAACGTCTAAAAATCTTTTGGCTTTGTATTCGGCAATTATGCTATTGTGACGATGCAAATTGCATTAGAGATGAGGGCTAATCACAAGCTTTCGAATAAAATGCAGAACTCCACCTTCTAACACAACACAAGAGCAAAAAGCGCCGAAAAAATCGACGACGACAACTGCGAACTTGTTATATCTTAGGTTTTAGAAGGATTGCATCAGAACAGGTAGAGAGACAACAGCTTCGGAAGTGTAAGAAGATGGACAACGTCATCCGCAATCGAAATATATGCAATTCGACAATGTCGGTAAACGAGCCCTGTGTGGCGAGGGCATGAAGTGTACCGGTTGGCACGAAATCGACTGACAAATCAGATTGAAGTGACGACGGACAGACAATACTTGAGACAGTTTTTTGGTTGCTGATTTTAGTCTTGTTGCGTGATAAACGTCTTGACTACTCGGCCATTCTCTTCAGTTGTTTGGATTCGTTGTACACAATTAAGCGTCTGACAGGTTACAATTCGGTGTGCTAATCGAGACCAATCGATCCGTGTCATACAACGCTTATGGGTAACGGGGTTAATTTGGGACCGATGACAATAAAATGTGATAAATGTCTAGATGTGCGCCAGCTGTCATCTCAGGGCTCACTTCCACACCCGATACAATATGACTAGTTGCTATGCTATAATTAACAGTCTATGGTGAAGAAACGCTGGTGTTTTTCCTCTCGTGTAAACCTGAAAATCCCTTGGCCATGCTCTCATGCTTGACAAGAGCAGGACTCTCCGCCTCGCTCGACAAAAGTTATTAAATGGTAAAGCGCGTTTCCAGATGAAGTAATCTCTCTGTAAATTGCGAAAAGAAGTGCGGGCAGATAATGAACAGTGTTCGTTACCTCTAGTCATTTGGGAGATGTGCCACGCTGGTGAGGACATATTTGTTTGATGCTCACTTGTAATCGATTACGAAGTGATAAGAGTTGAGACTAACCGTCGCTCGTCTATCAAGAAAGACACGAGTAAATTTAAGGAATGAATCGTGGAAAATTTAAGATCGAAGACCTTCAATATGCTAAAGCATCCCGATTTGGACACCTGATTAAACTTTTTCTTTCTCGCTCGATTAAAATCAGCTTGAGAACTAAATTGTTGTAAACGTCTAAACATTTCAGGAACACTAGTCGTTTGTGAGTTCATTATTATATAACAGTTTTCTTCCTGTATCATGCTTACCCACCACAAATTTATTTCTGATACCGAAAAATATACTATTCCTTTCTGCTGAGTCCATACTGCGTTTCGTTTATCAACAAGAAAGTTTCCTTAATACTACGAAGGAACCGAGTATTTTTTTCTTTTCATATATCAACAAACCGTTAATATTATCAGTAATAACCCACCTAGATAACATATCATAATGCAATTATTATGTACGTTGCATGGATGTCTCCATTAATATGGTCGCTGTATTTTTAAAACAACGACCACTGTCTAAATTTCGAGGGTCTTGCATAAAATAGAGATGATCTAAGAGTTCACGAACTTCTCACCAACATTACTCAAAAGTCTATTAGTTATCTCTTGTTGCAATATAATCCGAAGATATTACAATTCACAAGCCTGAATGCTTCAAAGTTTTCGCTCAAAAAACGAAACATTTTGAATGAAGTCACTGACATTCGCATCCGAACTCGTGATTGGCACCCAGAACGTTACTGATCATCACACATGGAAATGAATTGGCAAGAATATCTGAAAATGGCTGGGAGCATTTGATGTGAGCCAGAAGAACAAACTTCATGGCAAACTGCATACCACATTGATCGTCAGGAGGTTACAGTTCCTCATGATAGAATCATGAATATCGCCTCCGTTTTTATCGTACCATCTAATTTGCAAACATTTAATGATTCGATTTCTCTTGAAGAGATCTATTGGACCCAATCATTTGTCCAGTGATCAATAATACGGACATCCATATTTTCCAAATCAGCGCGAAGATTTTGTGAGCGTCCAAAATTTGTTGTCGCTGTCTTGACTTGCTCAGGACCGCTATCATTCGAAATATCTTCCGCTGAATTCATCAAGCAGTATTTCCTTTGTGTCAGATCAAATTTATGGTCACCAAGACTGTTTTACTTGATATTTCGCATCCAATATATTGCGGCGCGTTCACCAACGAACCTCGCAAATTTCTCCTATATCGAAACGAAGCTAGCTGTTTTCGTGAAGCTGTCTAAACTCACAATCTACTATCAGACGAACTTGACCTCAACTGTCGCCGGATTTTCGGACCCAACATAACAACGCGTGATTTGTGTAAAATTAGCAAAAAGGGGTAAGTGCGAAATCGAAAGTAGTCATGTGTTATATATGTTTTAATATGATACACACTAATTGCGATAGACGCTCGACTAAACACCCAGTTGTCTTAATTAATAATGCTGATCTTTCAGGTGTTTATTGTTGGCAGCGTCTGTAAAACAAAGCCGTCAAACGGCGCCGAGACCAATGTATCACATTCAGGAAACCTAGAAGATTGCATCAAATACTCAGAGAAATGTTCTCAAAAATTCGAGGAAACAACGGAGTCGATTGTAAATGCCCACAACAACTCACTGAAAAGTGAAACCAACCTAAACCCAACTCTTCCTCCCGTACCTTCACAAGAGGCTCCGATACGTAGAGAGAATTTGCGAGACGCTGAACACACTGAACAGCTGATTAATGCAAACGCTGGCTGCCACTAAGATGTTAGTCAGATTAAAAAGTCGAAGGGGCGTCAGCAGAATTCTACTACCTCGAACAATAATATTTAAATGAAAAACAATTTGAAGAATCTCAGTTTAATCTACAACAATATGCCTTTGGAAATGCTTGTCATTTGAGGGAAGTGTAGTGTAGCTGGTGAAAAGTAATAAGGTAGAAAATATTGATTGATCGAACGCATAATAAAAATGCTGTTTGAAAACTGGTTTTAGAATGACATTAAAATGTGTTGAATTTGCTCTTGAAATTATTCCGATAACATGTCTGAGCTACACAAATTCTGTTGAAAGATGTGCTTGAAATACACCAGGTAAACAGTGCAAGATGTGTGATAATGTAAAGAGAAGATGAAGTGTAGAATGCGTTTCATTATAACATCAATAGATCAAAGACGTATAGCGTATAAGAAATCATAAACACTATAAAGAGTAGAGAATTGATACGATGAGTATAAATGAGGTTGACGGAGATGGTCAATTCTAAATAACTGACATGAGTCCCTCCAGAATTGTCTGTAGAATTAAGTTAGATAACGTACTGCAGAATACATAGTAGCATTTACTGCATTTCACTTAATCATCGATATTTAAGGGCAAAAATCTTTGTGGCCAGTTGCTATTATGTCAAGTACAGGAGAGAAAGGTTTAAAAAACATTTTTGGATAGGACATACTCAATAGCTACATCTTATGCTTATTTTAGTTTGAAAGTTATAAGTTACGATGGAAGCGTAGCTAGGTATGTCACATGTATGTATTGAGTATCCGAATTAAAAGTATTGTAATTTGTAAGTTTTGGGCACCAAAATGAGTATATCACGCAAAAATATTTGAGTTTTTCCAAGAAAATCATCCTCTGGTTGGTTTCAATGATGCCATAGGCGGAGTGGTTCTAGAGATAAACTCCTAATTTCAAGCGTGTGCTAGCGGTGCGTGTCTCATATCCTCTGACAACTAAGTTCATCTAATAGCCTGCAGGCATAGTCCTGTTTGACCCATCAAAACTGTCTTGAAAACTTGTAGCTCAGGTACCGGATTGTAGGCAATAGTTGTTCTCCGAGCTGGTATGGTTGATTGCAGACGTTTCGTCATCAAACTAGATGATATCATCAGCGAAACTTCTTTCGAAGCAACTGTGCGATGGGCGTCATTCGAATTTATCTGCTTCGTTGCGGCATCATCTACTGTGATTGGCTACAATCCTTGCATGTCATCACTGTTGGCGTGTTTTCATTGGTTATTAGATCCCATACAATTCAATGTGCTCATTGATTGATTGTAGTGTTAAATACCACACTTCGAGGAACTCTTGAACGTGACGAGTTCTGCCTTCTGCGATGATTTTTGTTTAATTCCAATTGAATTCGTGCCCTTCTCGATCCATGTGTACCAATATTACTGATTTCTTTTTATGTTGTCGTGTGTTGTCTGTAGCCCTTTTTTGTGTCTATGTATCCTTAGTTTCAAGCATTTCCAGTCTGAGAAGCCAACTAATCAAGGTCAAGGCCACGTTTGCTAAGGAGGAAAGAAATAACGCCATGTACAGAAATTGTGAGAAATATTATATCGGACAGACTGGACAAAGTTTATGCGCCAAAACTCTGCGACACTTGTTGAAAAAGACGCTTTTTACCATTAATTTACAGCAATGCTCATAAGCGTGCCGTCAAAAAACCGTGAAAGATATTAGGTGATTTCAATTCAAGAGTTGGTGCAGATAGTGAGGCTTGGCGATACATTCTGGAAAAGATTGACGCGAATCGAACCCTGATTTCCTTAAAAACAATATTTG
>JACCGJ010021196.1:0-19463 GCA_013407085.1 Atriophallophorus winterbourni | reverse complement strand
TCGGTTGTCAAATACTTGGAGACGCTGGATGTGTTCTTTACGTTAGGTCCAGGTTTCGCACCCATACAGTAATACAGCCCGAACTGTCGCTTTATAGACAATACCATTGAGTAACAGAAACAGTCCTTTCTGGCGCCAGAAGTGACCTAGGTTGCGGAATGCTACGGTCGCTTTAGAAATGCGTGCCGAGACCTCTTCGTCTAACGATGCAGAATTAATGATACAACAACCGAGATAAGTAAGACGATCTAGAATTTCAAGTGCCTGATTGTCAAGTAATAAAGTGCTGTTTGATAAGTCGATGTCCTGCAGCAGAACACTGCACTTAGAGGGTGCAAAACGCATTCCAAATGCGGGCACAATACTAGCTAGCTTGTTCAGTGCATTTGTGTACGAGTCGAAGAACAGACGATGGTATACAGTGGGTGAGTAGTAAATAACATACTGTATGCCAGCGAACTCAAGACCATCCATGCAAGACATACACGGGATCAGAATGCTTTCCATTTACATCTTGATTCTATCTTAGATGAACAAAGCAACCAATGCAGAAGTGCTTTCCAAAGCTGGTTTACCGAGCATGTTCACTCTAATACGACAGCGCTGCCTACGCTTGCTTGGTCATGTGTACATAATGTAAAATGATCGTATTCCGAAAGATCTACTCCATGGTGAGTTGCAATTAGGAAGTCGACCTTTGAGCAGACAAAAATGTTTGCAAAAGTGATATGACAGCTCTTGGCATTGACCTTACAAGTTGGGCAGAACGTGCTCTTGACCGCCTACCTTAGAGGCACTGTTACAGCGCCATCTTGAAGCCGCGGAAAAGCAGATTCCGCGTTCGACTGTTGAACATACAGCAAGCTGACGATTGGCCAATCGCTATAACCGCTGTGGGAGAGATTGCTCCTCCCGAATTGGACTATTTAGTCGTCTGAAACGCAGTGACGCTTGAAACGATGACATCCATGATCGCCATCGACCGAAGGAGACCGACAACAAGCGAACGAAGGTTGGACGAAACTAAGGCTTCCGACTCATACTCTCCTGATCGATTCTATTCGGGTACGGATCTTAGTTAAATTTTATTTATTGACCCGTTTTATGCATGCGAGGACAATTAGAATTGTTGTTGGATACGATTCATGCGAACAGCAATACTAAATTGTAATCGGTGTCCATAATCGAATCACGTAAATTTGTGCTACAAAACAGGTCACATAGTTGACCTTGAGGTGAGTGAAAATCAATAATTTCGCTAATTTTGTATTTTTAGCTTTAATGCTTAAATGGGAGTCGCTAGTAGGGAGTGAAATATCTGTTTAAAATAGCAACACCCGACGTTACTAAGGTAACCAGACGTAGATCAATGGCGGGACGGTTAAAAATCGAAATGAGACAAACCCTGGGAACGAATCTGTCGACGGACGCATTGGAATGGAATACGAGAGTCCTCAGAGTGAAACCGAGTGTTGTGGATACCGCTCTTGCATGGAAGACATAATAACAAGGGAGACAAAGTGCCACACAGTCATAGACTGCACCTTGATTGAATTGGTTGATAGAAGGCAAGTTTCATTCGTGGTGTACATAGATTCCGTAGCTAGTATTGCTTCGTATCGTGCTAGCATGGAATTTAAGAATTCGCCAGTGACTAAAGCTATGACATTGTACCTGGTGGTGATGACCATGATGATGATGATGACGGTGCTGATGTTGTTGTCGATTATGATGATGAAGGAGAGGATGGTGACGATGATGATGATGGTGATCTTGATGATGATCATGATAATGATGATGGAGAAGATGATTATGACAATGATTCAAAGTGATTCAAAGCTGTAATGGTCTAAAAAGCATTTAGTTTAACAATAGCCATAGGATGGAGTTATGAGGTATATACAATAAAAAAAGAATGATGATGGTGATGATGATGATATTGACGGATATGATGATTATTATTATGATTATGATGATGATGAAGATCGTGATGTTGTTGTCGATTATGATTATGAAGGAAAGGATGGTGACGATGATGATGATGTTGATGATGACGATGATGATAATGATGATGATGATGATGATGATGATTATGATGATGATGATAATGATGATGATGAAGATCGTGATGATGATGATGATGATGATGATGATGATGATGATGATGATGATGATGATGATGATGATGATGATGATGATGATGATGATGATGATGGAGATGATGATGATGGTGATTATGATAATGATGATAATGATTATGACAATGATGATGATGATGATGGAGATGATAATGATAATGATTATGATTATGATGATGACAATGATGATGATGATGGTGATGGAGAAGATGATGATGGTGATGATGATGATGATGATGTTGATTGAGATGATGATGATGATGATAATGATGATGATGATGAAGATCGTGATGATGTTGTTGTTGATGAAGATGATGATGATGATGAAGGAGAGGATGGTGACGATGCCAACGATAAAAGTTACTTCAGCTTATCGCGAAGCGCCAAACCACATAACTATCGGATTTACAGAAGGAAATGTCTAGCTCCTTGTAGGATAGACCAACGTTTTGTCGCAGAGAGTGAGAACGAACGTAGATCTTAAGCCCCATCAAATATACTCATCAACATCATCATCAGCAATAAATAGCTGCGAACAATTAGCCACTTCACTGAAAATCATAGGCGTTTCAGAGTATGGCCGTGAAACCTCCATCATCCACATAAAACGTGAATGAGAGATGAATTTTTACCTTAACAGAACGTCCGCTCTGCTAGTTCGCAACTTTTGCTTTGGCGCATGTTTGATTCCAGGTGTAGGCACATCATTCCAGTATGTTTCTATCTAATCTTCGATAGATTCAATCGCTTTTAAGGCCCACTCTTTCCCAGCTTCTTAGAATTTTTACTGCGTCATTATTGTATGGCAGTTAAGCACATGGAACTTGTTGCCGGTCGTATCTTGAACATATTGTGAATGGACAGAGTGACTAATGCTGAAGTGCTTTTAAAAGCTGATTTACAGAGCATGTTTACCCTACTACGAGAGCGCTGCCTGCGGTGGCTCGGTCATGTCTAAAGAATGAAAAATGGTCGTATTCCGAAAGATCTACTCTATGGTGAGTTGCAACTAGGAAGTCGACCATTGGGCAGACGGCAATTGTGGTACAAAGACGTTTGCAAAAGAGATATGAAAATTCTTGGCATTGACCCCGCGAGTTGGGAAAAACTTGCTCTTGACCGCTTATATTGGAGGCACTGTGTAAAGCGTCGTCTGCAAGCTGGGGAGAAGCAGATACAGCTCTTGGCAGGTCAACGCAGATCACCCAGCCGGAGTGCAACTGACGACATTTGCTGTGGGAGAGATTGTCCCTCCAAAATCGAGCTGTTTATTTATTCATTCATAGATTTATTCATAGATTATATGCAGGTAAAAAGCTTTGGAACATGACAAAATTCATGCGATTGTAATTTATATCCATGGTCGACATCGACCGAAGGATGCCGACACAGGACTCTATAAGGTCCCTATGTACGTGAAAATTGGGTATATTCTTATCCTCATTGATCAAAAGGGAACAACAGCAACACCGGTATACGTAAAAGGAAGAGGCAGGATGCTGACAGAATAATTTGGCCAAATGCCTGATCCAACTTTGGCGGAAACTGTAGGATAACTCTTTTGCTATTGTTGGGACACATGTTTCAAGAATGCCTCATTATCATACCCAGCTTTATTCGCAGGGTCTGCTAGAGACTGAGAGAAACGACCGGGTGGCCAGTCCACGATATGGTGCGCTGCGATTAAGAAACTCATTTTAGCGCCGGGTTAAGTGGGTCCCAGATATCAACCTAATAGTTGGATGGACACCGTATGAGATATGGTGCAAACCAGAGTTACTGGATTCAAATTAGTTTATTATGTGGGTCATTATTTTCTATCCTACATCGTTGTATCGTGTTGTTGGCCTCCTTCAACCGTGGGGGTACATCACAATCGCATGAATTTTCACGTTCTACAGCTTCTTGAATGACTAAACAGTCCGATTCGGGAGGAACAATCTCTCAGGCAGCGCTTGCAACGATGGTCAGAACTCGGTTGTAGGGCGTCTGTTGCACGCCGGCGGCGTGAACTGCGTTCAGCAGCCAAGAGCTTACAGATGACGCTTTACACAATGCCTCCAATGTAAGCGGTCAACAGCAAGTTTTTTTTCGTACTTGTGAAGTCATTGTATTATATTCCATACAAAAAACAGAAAAATCACAAAATCGCATGCCCGCGCCTCGAACAAATTAGGCAATCAATCAAATAGATTTAACAAACCATATTGGTTCATGCGTCGTTGTAAAAATAGTAGTGATGAAAAAGATTCCGGTATCTAGATAAGCCCCAGCGTAAAAACCTCACTTAAAACTAACACTGCAAAGCAACACGTGTCCTAAATCTACTCAAACGGGTATTTGGGGAATTTCCGCCCAAGATCTTTCCACTGATCTCGAATAAATCACTGAGATGGCTCAAGAAAAATGTAGAACTTATACAGTGAATCTATCATCGCTCAGCAAAACTAGCTTTCAGCCTCCCAAACGAGCCTTACGAAGAAAGAATATCTCACTGGAATTTGTTCGAAGTTTCTAGCGATGAATCAGAGGAGACCATATTCTACTTTACGAAATACATCATGCGCCAATCCATCCCAGACTAGGATTTCGTGAGAAAGGACCAGCAGAACTATCAAATAAATTTTTGTAAACAAGTGGTGCCCCATTCCCACCTAAACGGTAGAAGGTATTTTTATTCTGTCTGTGTTTGTTTGGCTTGGAACTATTTACCATCCACCGTTACTCATTAAACTAACTTACACGAACAATGTATTGTGGTGCTCACATCCCCATCCCTTACACACCACTACCGGTTTCTGGCAGGTTACCGTCATCAGGTGGAGACAGTAAGATCAGATTCAGTGAGCCTTGAATGTATAATTAAATTGGAAGAGTTTTTACCAAAACATTTATTTTCCGGTTCTTTATCTAATTTCTCTTTACTCACATTTTAATTTTCACTATCCTTAGGATGTTGTTAAACTTTGTGGTTTTTTAAATCTTCAATTCCCATAAATTACTACGAATATATTCTAATATATGGTATGAAAGCACAAGTCTGATCCAGGCAAAGTGCCGCACAGTCAGAGACTGCACGTGGGCGATATTACTGTCAGGTTGCCTAGGCCTATACAGAAATGGTAGTGAGACTCCAGCGTGTTTCAGCATGCAGCTCACTACCCATGGCCAATCAATTTAGCACGATGTTAGCCGCATAGCACAGAATTACTGTACGATTTCACATCCGTGCCATTATGTTCTAAGATAACAGTGATCTCCTTGACATTTTTAGTACCCCCTGCACATTTACGAAAATATATTTAAGCCAGGTCATATCTGTCTAGGCCTGGGCAACCTGACAGTATCTTAGCCCACGTGCAGTCTCTGGCTGTACGGCACTTTGCCTGGATCAGGCTTGTGTTTTCATACCATACCATACCATACCATAAGCCAAATTGACTTACCGGACACCGCGGCAGGTTTTGTGAGTCCGAAATCCTTGATCGTCAACACAAACGATACCGCGTCCCGATAATGATAGATCGAATTGCCTTGGATCACCGGCGCGGGTAATGTGAATTCGAACGGTAAATGCTCTGCACCTTGTTGACAATTCGCCTCCGCCAGTTGACTTCGCCACTCCGATCCGCCGTAGAGAGCGTCGGTGTAGTCCACGGTGGTTAAATATCCACCCACTTGTTCGGAATCCACGTGACTGGATGCGGCAAGTTTGGTGAAGTGAACTGCGGTAAAAAAGGAATATCAAAAGTGACGATAATGCAAATAATAGTGAACTAGTTTAAAGCATTTCTCCCATTAATACGAGCAAGATGATTGAGGAACGGATAATAGGAAAGGTTGTCATAGCCGGGAGTGGCAGTGGGGATAAGCTCCCACTGTTTATAAAATGCTCTCATATGGCGCACGTCTCAAATAGCCTCTGACAACCAAGTCCTGGCCTGCCCGGCGGAACTGCTTCTACCAACAGGAGAAGGGACGAAGGCGAGTGACTGCGCCTGAAAACCAGTTTGCTTCGGGTAGATGGAGATTGTTAGCCTGGGAGAACATTTCATCTAAAGGAAGGAAAACCCTGATTTTCAACCTCCGCTGTTTTGCGGGATACCCGATCGCGGGAAAGACTTCGGGAGAAAACCCTGAGGAAAAATCTGGAAGAGAGTTTGGTGGACGGTTAGTTGGCGCACACCAGCTCTTTCTGGCAACTCCCTGCTGCCTTGCAGGTTGCACTTGGTTGTGCAAAGGCTAGAGAAGCTGACGCGAACAAACGCCGAGTGGTGCTGGGGACGCCGCTTTGTACCCAAATTCCCAAGAATCTTCATTGAAGCCGACTCATTCTCCAGGAGGAGATAGTCGCACAAAATTAAAGGTAAGTAAAGTAAGGACGGCGCATGAATGAATGATTAAAAACAGGGAGAAATTACAAAGTGGGGCATTGAAAATCAAATGGCATTACACATTATCGGATTATTTGTCTAAAGTTGATCTGCCATTGTACTAATTTGGCAGGTTGAACGTTCTGTGTTCTTGTTCATGCTGTTGTTGTTGGCCTCCTTTGGTGGATGTTGATGTTCATGATAATCGCATGGTGGTTTTATTCTGTGCAGCTGTTCAAATGACTGAACATTCCGATTTGGAAGCAACAATCTCGAACGCAACGCTTACAACGATATCTAGTACTCGTTCGATCGGTGTGATCTGCGTTCAGCAGCCAAGAGCTGTATCTTTTCTTCCCCGGCTTGAGCATGATGTCTCGTAAATAAGCGATTAAAAGGAAGTATGCTGGATCATGGAATCCTGTGGGCTGAGGTACTGTCAGGCGACTTAGGCCTAGAAGGATATAAAAGACCGTAGCCTGTTCTTACATGTTTCACAATGCTATTGGCACTGAATCAAGCATGGTGTTAGGAGTGCGGAAGAGAAGAACTGTAAATCCATCCATTTGTGAAACATATTGATATAAATAAATGAGAAGCTTGGATATGAGTGCATGAGAAAACAATACGCATTGCGGTCTGCGATTATCTGGAACCGGGTACCTAGAACCAAAATGTAAAAGCACTATGAAAGTTTCTTCATTTCTTTAGAACGTTTCTAATATCCACTCGTGTGCAAGAATAAAGTCGCTTTATCCTTGTTGTTGTTATTAAGTTTGAGATATGGCAGGTATAGATTAAACTTGTGGTAACGATAATGACGTTGAGGTTATGGTGAGCTTATGTGCACCGGGAAATATCGGTTAGGAAGAATGCCTAAGCATTTCTGAAAGTTATGTTCATCTGACGAATGAACATTCATTAAGACAAATAGGGGTATCCGTAGTATGTGAACAATAGTTGTCACTAAAACTTAAAGGATTTTACGCAAAAAGCACCTCAACCATCTACAACCGGTAGACACAACATGTAAATATAGAAAAACATTACTTTGAATGATCGAAAAAATGGTCATCCATGATAAGGCTTTTCTTTGACGTATTGTGGATGCCAAGAAATTGACTCCAAAATTGCAACCGGCTTAGCATGATGTTCTCGATAGCAAATGTGCTACTTGCCTTAAAAAACTGAATGCGCCGAAGAATAAAATCATCCCAAACAAAATGTTTATCCTTCAACCCAAGTATCTGAATACTCTATATAGCATTTCGATGGCGGGTTTGTACAAACCTGTATGTCGTAAATCTGGGCAATAAAAGAAGTCATGCTCAACTGGAACTAATCATATTAAATATTTAATGGCTCACACACACACACACATTTTGTTTGTGTAAAGCGTGTTTGGATTAATTTTCTCATTTGCGAGATATTACATCAAATATCACGAAAGGTGTCTTCACTCACTTATGAAAATCAATTTAGCACTACGGTGCTTCACACTACCTAAGTGCATGTCTGACAAATTTGTTGAGCTTTCTAAACGAGGTTACTAAGAGGATGGATGATGGTATAGCTGTAGTAGTCTTCTATCTCGACTTTAGTAAGGCTTTTGATTCAGTCAACCATAGGCTTTTGCTTCTCAAACTCTCAGCCATAGGAGTATCAGAGAACCCTCTGTGCTGGATTCGAGCATTCCTTAGCGGCCGTTCCTTTAGTGTCAGGGTAGATTATACTCACTTCGCAAGTGCGCATGTAATGAGTAGAGTTCCCCAGGGCTCAGTCTTGGGGCCGTTTCTGTTCCTCATCTTCATTGATGATCTAGCCAACCAACTGCACTCACCCTGTTATATGTTTGCTGACGACGTTAAAATTGTCGGTAGGTCGGATAACTCCGATCTGATAAGTGACGTGGAAACTGTAACAGCATGGGCGGGTAAGTGGGACCTTCCCCTTAACCTAGAAAAGAGTCATTCGCTCTCTACACTGGCAGGCAACATGATTGTCTCTACGCCCTCAGCTCACACGGAGTTCTGGAGGGTAAAGTCTACTAAGGACCTAGAAATCGTAGTCTCCGCAAACTTTAAGTGGGCTGACCAATGTGCTGCTTCGGCTCGAAGGGCCAAGAGGGAACCCTTTCGACTACGTTCAGCTCTCACTTGCAGAAAACCTGAGGAGCTATTGCCCATCTACAAGGCAATAGTAAGACCACATTTATAATACTGTATCCAGGCCTGGAAGCCGTATTACCAGAAGGATATCGTGCAGCTGGAAAAGGTACAGAAGCTAGCCACTCGCATGATCGAGGGGTTAGCATACACCAGTTATGAAAATCGTCTATTAGCACTAGGACTTTTCTCGCTTAGGAGGAGGCAACTTAGGGGGGATCTTATAGAGACCTTTAAGGTTGTCAAAGGATTAAGTTGTCTCAAATTCGTTGACTTCTTTCGGTTCTCTCCTTTGGTTGGTACACGAGGGCACAGTCTTAAGCTAGGTAAACAACACACCAGGCTCGAATCCAGAACGCATTTCTTTAGCATCCGCATAGTGAACGCGGGGAACTCACTTCCCACAGAACTAATCACGGGAACTTTAGTAATTGCGTTCAAACATGGGCTGGACAAAGGGTAGCAGGTGCTCTTCCCGGAGCATTACCCTCAAGACTAAACCCCTTCATATTTATGATCACAACCCACAAAAATATTCGAAAAACATTTTGAAACACAAAAAAGATTCTTTTTCATTTTTTCGTATTTGTTGGAATAAACTGCTGTCCATCGTCTTTTCATTCGATAGAACATGCAACATGAATTAACTCTCTCGGTGATAAGACCTCTCCTATCTTCCATTCACAGTTACACACGTCTGTATTACTTACGAATCAATACTGGTAGTGGCGGGTGTTTTCAAGCACACCTCCGAAAGAATCTGGGCACTCGTTTCGACTTGGTCGACTATCGCCTGTGATACTGATACTAATACACCGATATGCTTAATTAAACAGTGGTATTGTATGCATGCCACAATAAATTTAAAAGGATTTCAATAGCGTGCAATATACAATGAGGCAGAACATACCCTTTGACACGCAATTATATTCCACAAATAACGATGGTTTGGAAGAAGTTACTATTCCGCATTCGTTTTCAAGATTTTCATGTGAGAATTCAATAGAGTAAAGTAGGTGCAGATTACAAGTTTGGTTCCCAGAACATTTTAGCGAGACAGATGGCACAACGTCTGTCCAACATTCAGCAGTTTGATTGATGTAACAATCGTGAGCCACATTTTTCGTTGTAATAAAATGACCGAAGTATCCAAACAACGCACTATGAATAACAATCCTTTCACTTAATAAGCAGGAAATATTCAATATTTGATCATAGCACGTTAATGTCCAATCTGAAGAGTATGAAGCATTACTATTATTTTTTACCTGTTACTGAAGGGACCACAAAACAGCATATTACTAATGAAAGCAAAGTTCTGGCAACTTGGGATATCCACATTTAAATTACATCATATCACAAGAACAACCACCTTTAAATCCGTTCAAGCTACTCATTATTTCAAGGTCACAGAAACGTAGGGGTATAACAAATACGTATGTACAAAAGTCTGTTAAACAGGAATCAGGGAATGTTCTAGTATTTATTTTTGCATATCTTAGTACATCAACTACGATATTGTTTCAATGGAGAAAGTGGTGCGAATGGTAATGAAATTGTCATAAAAAATTGATAAATAAATTATATATGTATAAATGGACGTTTTTATGGAAAGGTTGGTTGAGAGGATTGAAAAGGGAACATAAATCCATCGGAATAAAAAAATCTAAGAAATTGTGGGGAATGAGAGAGGGTGCGGTAGAAATAGCATGGGATTTGGGTGCGTTGTATGATTCAATACTCTTGAAGCATTGTGGGCGAATCGAATAAAAATTCGTTCAACATCCGGATTTTCGTTAAATACATGAGATTGAATCGCATACGGAGGAGGTTGTGCAGCAACGTTGACATGGAGCGAGTTAAACCACTATCATTGATACGACTGAATCGTAGACCTACATCCTGCGTAAAATCACGGTCAACTCTGAAAGTGATCCACAAAGCATCTTATTATCCGCTTTTCTCTTGCTCAGGGAGCGTTCAGAGACCACTGCAAGGATCGTCGCTGATGTGACCCGGTGGGAAATGACCCCGAACTCTCAGCAACCAGACCAAACAAAGCAGAGTGATGATCGAAATTTTATCCTTTTGTGAGTCCCAGAAGATTATGAAGCAACTCATAAAGCAGTGCAGTGCAAACGCTATCGGATGCAATGTAGATTCCTCGGTCATATAATTGACTTGCATAACGTAGCTGTGACAAACACGTTCTGCATCCCAACATCTAAGAATTATACGTTTGTACGAAAAAACACGATATGTAGATTGTAATTCGCTTTTTTATGTATGATCCAACAGTGTGTGTTAACGGGGTCGAATGCTGGGTTCTTGCAACCTATAACGTTCACTTGCGAATCAGATATATTATTGGGTTCAGACGATAATTTCGCGGCGTCCTCTTTCCCAGTGATCAACTGTTCCAGATGGAACAGTTGACGATAAGTGCCGGTTCGTACTTCGTCAACCACAGTCGGCTCCAAGTCGACCATAACTGCTCGCGGCACATGCTTTCCAGCTCCGGTCTCGCTAAAGAATGTTTCAAATGAGTTAACCCCACCGCCGATCGTTTCGTCACTGGGCATTTGTCCATCAGGTTGAATTCCATGTTCTCGGCAACAAATTTCCCAGCATGCGTTCCCAACTTGCACAGCAGATTGTCCAATATGAAGGCTGATACATTCACGCATGTTGTTGGTTTCCGATTGATTGGAAGGTTAGTTGAGAGCAGACTTTAATCCCATACCGGATGGAGACAGATAGATGGCGCTACTGTTGCGCGTGTAGGTTTTACTGCTTCTACTGCCTGGCTTCGCGGCTTCCCTGATTTTGGTTTTGTGTTTTGAAGCTGCATGGGGTTCTTTCCACTACGAGGAAGGCTTCGACTTCTGTTTAAGTACTGTATTTGTGAAGTCAAATTGCTGATCTGTGATTTCAAATCCACACCGTCAACTCAAAAACTATCAGCTATCCAATGTTATCCATGTCTCAGCACCATCCGTCAAGTCAGACGTTTCTTGGGTTTGGTCAACTATTATAGACGCTTTATTCCACAATGTGCGATGATTTCACAATTATTGACTGACTTGTTACGTGGAAATAAACGTGAACGACAACATGAATGACGGAGCCGTCAAATCATTCGAACAACTCAAATCTGCACTAAACAAAGTCACTTCAATGATTCATTTATCGACGAACCCCAATGCTTGGTTGTCTCTCACTACAGACGCATCACAAGAAGCAGTCGCAGCAGTCCTTCAACAAGAAGAAGACTATATCACCAAGCCACTCGCTTTTTTTTCTCGTCGTCTTCAACCAGCTCAAGCTGGATACAGTACGTCGACCGTGAGTTACTGGCAATCTATTATGCAATACGACATTTCAGTCATTTGCTTAAAGGCCGTGATTTCACAGTATGGACCGATCACAAGCCCTTAACTTTTGCTCTTTCCGCACCATGGAATCGAAATTCGCCTCGAAAAATACGTCACTCGGATTTTATCTTGCAATTCACGAGTGACATTCGATATCTTTCCGGCTCGTCAAACACAGTTGCGGATACATTCTCTTGGATTCAGTTAAGTGCTATCGACCTGCCTGGAATCGACTTTGAAAAATTAGCACGTTCGCAGCAAAATGACCCTCTAATAAATCGGTATATTACTTCACAATCGGGTAAAATCCGCCGTATTCCGATACCAAATTACAATTCTCATCTGATTTGTGACATGTCTACTGGTAAAGCCCGTCCAATTGTCCTATCAGATTTGAGACGTACCGTATTCGAGCATTTGCAAGGTTTATCACATCCCGGAGTAAAAGCTACTCGAAGGCTGATTATCTCTCGTTATCTTTGGTCTGAAATGCATGAAGATATTCAACTTCGGACCAAGAGCTGCCTCCGATGTCAACAAAGCATAGTCCCCTGGTGTATTTCCACCTCTTACGGAGCGCTTTCAGCACGTTCACTTGGATCTCGTTGGTCCATTAGCGGTCTCTAACGGTTGCTCCTATATATTGACCCGGGTCGACCGTTTTACCCGTTGGACATTGGCTGTAGCCATACAGGATATCAGTGCAGAAACGGTTGCGAAAACTTCCGTTCAACATTGGATCAGCAACTTTGGTGTACCGAACACTATTACCACTGACAGAGTTTCCCAATTCCAGTCAACGCTTTTTGGAAATTGAATAGAAGACTCAGTACAAAGCACATACAGACTAGAGCCTACTATCCTGCTTCAAATGGCTTAGTCGAAAGATTTCACCGGCAAATCAAAGCCGCAATCATGAGTCACGGGAATTCAGAACGTTGGTCCGAATCATTGCCCTTGGTGCTTCTTGGTATCCGTACAACCGTGACGAAAAGCCTGGGTTGCTCAGCTGCTGATATGGTGTATGAGAGTACACTTAACCTACCTGGCGAATTTCTGACATCTTCGATTCACCAAATGATCTTACAGCTCCACAATGTCAGTCGCCTTTGCAGCTTCATGAAATCATTACGAGCTATCCCAACTCGCCAACACGCTCAACCGTTCTATATCCCGGCCGACTTGTCCACCTGCGACTTTGTGTTTGTGCGCGACGATCATGTACTTCGACCAATTTAACCACCGTATACTGGTCCGTACAAGGTGCTCAGCAGGCATCCCAAGCATTTCGTAATTCACCGGAATGGATCAAGAGAAACTGTCAGTATCGATCGTCTGAAAGTCGCTTACGTAGAACCAACATCGGAAGCGAAAGCAAATACCCGAAACATTACTCCACAGACGTCTACTACTGACCAACAAGTCCCCTCATCTGATTCACCAGAAACCAACCATACCCCTGCTAAACCCCCATTCCGTTCGTGTCTCAAACCACCCGGCAGACAAACACATTCAGGTCGCAAGGTACATTTTCCCCAAAAGTTTGATGATTTTATATACTAATGTTTTTTTCGATCGTCTTTTTCTTGTTCGACGCTCTATGAGGGGAATCTGTGGCGACGGTTCAAATATTTAATCAATAGTAATCAATAATTCTGTAATTCAAATTTTCTTGTGGTTAACCTTACATTAATTACAATACGCTCTTTGTCTACGCACGGTTTTCGTTCTCCTGTGGTTGTCTGGGAGTTAAAATTGTATGTGGATATATCTGGAACACACGCAGCCTCAGGATCCACTCCGCACTATTCACTACAAGCGCTTGGTCAAGAAATCACATTGTGATTCTCTATTTGAATATCTTGGTTTTTTAAAGGTACCGTTTACAACAGTGGCATACAAGACTAACATTTTTACCACTCCAACACTCTTCTAAAGCTCAGTTTATCTGATTTCACTTTCTCAACCTGATGACGCCAAACAGCCAGGAAACAATAGCAGTGTGTAAGGGATTGGGATACGAGCGCCACAATACATTGGTCTTTTATAAGCGCTTCGAGTGCTTGGTCAGCACTCACTTTGTGATTCTGTGTTTGAAGAAATTGATTCTTTGTGAGAACCATATACAACAGTGGCGTACAAGTATAACTTTGATTACGACTTTAGCACTGTTTTAAGGATCACTGAACCTGATCTTACTGTCACCACCTGATGACGGTAAACAGCCAGAAACCGGTCGTTGCGTGTAAGGGATCGGATGTGGGTGCAACAATAAATTATGTAATGTTTTGCTCACATCCCCCGAAATTACACTCCAAGTAAACTTCAGGTATAAATTTGAATATATTTTGTATTTTGCATGTGCTATTAAATTGAGCGAAGAAGCAAAAAACTCACATGGAATTGTTCACGGTGCGATCGAAGTTTTCATGTTGTCAGAACCCTGTTTCAATTATCATACACAAGGTGATTCGGGGAATACATTTGAAATACCATGGTAGCGCATGGGCATCGTATTCTATAACACATATGACGTGTATGGAAACGGTTTAGCGCCTTGCAACTAGGATGGTTGAGATTCGGAATATTACAACATATGTTTCACGATGCAAGGTACTAAATTAGTTTAGACCAATGCGACAGAGGCTGTGAGAAGGCCATTTAGAAATCACGAGGATTTTCAAGAGCTACGATGAGGATAATATTATTAATTTATTAGGCTTTCTTTTGACACATGGACAGGGAGTCAGTCAATGTAAATTCTAAATCACAGTCTTATGTTGTTGGTATCAGTATCAGTGTCAGTATCACAGGGCGATAGTCGACCAAGTCGAAATGAGTGCCCAGATTTTTTCGGAGGTATGCTTGAAAACACCCGTTAATACCAGGATTGATTCGTAGGGAACACAGGCGTATGTATCTGTGAATGGAAGATGGGAGAGGTCTCATCACCGAAAAATGAAAGATTTAATGCAGGTTGCATGTCGAATCGAATGAAAAGACGATGAACAGCAGTTTATTTAAACAAAAACGAAAAATGGGAAAGAAAGGTTTTTTGTTTCAAAAAGATTTTCCAAATATTTCAGTGGTTTTGACAATAAATATGGTTGGATTTAGGCTTAAGTGTATGCTCTGGAAAGAGCACCTGCCACTGTTCGTCCAGCCATGTTTGAACGCAATTACAGAAGTTGCCGAGATTAGTTCCGCGGGGAGTGAGTTCCACGCTTTCACTACACTGATGCTTAAGAAATGCGTTCTGGATTCCAGCCTGGTGTGCTGTTTACTTCGCTTAAGACCTCGTGTACCAACCAAAGGATAGAACCTGAAGAAGTCTTCGAATTTGAGACATCTTAATACTTTGACAATCCTAAATGTCTCTATAAAATCCTCCTCAGTTGCCTCCTTCTAAGCGAGAAACGTCCTAATGCTAATAGACGATTTTCATATTCGGTGTATGCTAACTTCTCGATCATGCGAGTGGGAGGCTTCTATACGTTTTCTAGCTGCACTTTATCCTTCTGGTAACACGGCTCCCAAGCCTGGATACAGTATTCTAGATGTGGCCTTACTATTGCTTTGTAGAGTAGCAACAGTACCTCAGCTTTTCTGCATGTGAGTTCTGAACGTAGTAGAAAGAGTTCCCTCCTGGACCTTTGAGCCGCAGCCGCACATTGGTCAGCCCACTTGAAGATTGCGGAGATTATGATTCCTAAGTCCTTAGTAGATTTTACTCTATGGAACTCCGTGTGAGCTGAGGGCGTAGAGACATTCATGTTGCCTGCCAGTGTAGAGAGCAAGTGACTCTTTTCTAGGTTAAGGGGAAGGTACCACTTAACCGCCCATGCTGTTAAATCTTCTACAACACTTATCAGATCGGAGTTATCCAACCTACCGACACATTTTACGTCGTCAGCAAACATATAACAGGGTGAGCGGCGTTGTTTTGCTAGATCATCGAAGAAGATGAAGAACAGCAAAGGCCCCAAGACTGAGCCATGGGGAACCCGAGAAATTATATGCGCACATGCGGAGTATGTATCATCTACCCTGACAGTAAACGAACGGTCGCTAAGGAACGCTCGAATCCAGCCCAGAAGGTTCTCTGATACTCCTATGGCTGAGAGTTTGAGAAGCAAGAACCTATGGACTGAACCAAAAGCCTTACTGAAGTCGAGATAGAAGACTTCTACAGCGATATCAACATCCATCCTCTTAGTGACCTCGTTTAGAAAGCACAACAAATTAGTCAGACATGACCTAACTTTTAGGAAGCCGTGTTGTGCGGAATTCATAGAAAAGTGTTTGGTTAGGTATCCACAAATTTTATCGCGGATAAACCTTCCCATAAATATACATAATACACTAGTGAAGCTAACCGGGGGATAATTTTTAATCACCGAATTATCTCCTCTCTCATGGATGGGCACTACAACGACTGTTCTCCAGTACAAAGGAAGGGTACCCTGACTGATAGATGATGTTAAAATTTCTAAGATCTGCGCAACTAATATAGAAGCTAGCAGTCTGATCATTCATGGATGGATGCTATCGGGCCCTGCCGACTTGTTGTATGCTAGGCTGGGCAATATAGACACGAAATTGTGTACCTCGATTGTAAGGTCAGTGCAGAGGGGGCGTTCAGTGAGTGCACACTGAAGTGATGGCACAGAGGCGTTCGAGCTTTTATCTCGACCTTGCACGCTTTAAAAATGCAAGGAAAACAACTGAGCCTTTTCGGTGCTTGCAATGACGGCAGAGCACGTTTGAACGACTAGGTGGCTAACCATCAAATTAGGCTCCCCGATGGTATGATATATGTAAACCAGGAGGTCGTTTAAGGAATATAGTAAGCAGTACTTGAAAGCACTTTTCCATAATATTATCCAACATTATATATCTAATATTATCTGTTTCTTAAGGTGACCTCTCACCGTACCGGTGAAGAGAAAATTATTTTTATTTTTCCAACATCATTCATAACGAGTGCTTCCTAAATACATCACTGATAATCTCTTTGCGTCGCGATCGTCGAGGATATCCAAATCACAATAAGAAAAAACGCTTTGGCAGCAGTGGTTGCTTCGCTGCAGCTTCCCACCGAAAAAAATTCTGGACGCTCCATTGGCTTGTTAGCCACTACTTTCCTGTGCAACTGACCTGAACAAACTGCATTTTTCTTTTTTCCAGCATCGTTACTTGCGCTTTGGACCTGTCCCGGTACAAATCGCCTGTCCCCGCGCGATCATCAGAGATTGCCAAAACGGGAAAAAGAATATTAACTTTGGCAGTGCATCGATTATAGCGCGGTGCCTCCCCAACTACATTCTCCTATTCCTATACGACCATCAGAGAGGTTTTCCACACGGAGAAAAAGGATTGACCCGGTGGCATGGTGGGGTGGCTCCTCGCAGCTTTTTCCACCGAAATAAATTCTGGACGCTCTCGTTGGCTTTTCAGCTACTTACTGTCCTGTCTGTGCCTACTGAACTGAACTGAACTAAATCTAATCATTGCAATTTTGTATTGCACGTTTATCCTTATAAATCTACCCAGTGTTTTTTTTTGTTTCTTGGAATCTCACCTTTAAACGAAACTTCGCCACTCATTTTGGTATTTTGGCCAGCAAGGGCATGTGAAACCTACTTTTATACAATAATTTGTTTAAACTACTACTTAAATAAAATGCCCTACAGGTGTTCCTTTTCAAGATTGTTTATTGAATTTTGTTAATCAACGTTTATTCTTGTGAACAAATTAAACAAACCGAAATATATGATAAATTTAATAGAACAAATCAAAAAAAATGAAATTCATAACTTGAAAACCCACCACATATTGCCGCTCAATAGGTTTGATATCAAGAACGTCTCGGTAAAGTGTGATGACAAATTTCAATAATAAATAGTCCCGATGTCTGAATGATTATAATTTTTTTTCGAAGTAAATCTGATTGATAGTAAATTTTCTTTCAAACTTATTCAACTGCTTGTCTTAATATTGCCAGTGTACTTTACACAATCATTTATTAATGTTCAATGTTAATATGTTGTTATCAGGAGACTTCTTATGTTATATTTTAAAATGAGGAAAGATCAATAATACATCTCTTACATCCGTTTATATCTTTCGGGGTGTTTAAATTATAATACTCAAATTGAGTAATTTCCAATGGGTTAAGCTAATGATTCAATGTCCCCTTTTTGGACATTTTCTGATTATATGTATACAATATATGATATACAATTATTTTATATCTCGTTATTCCAAATACGATTAATTAAAATTATTACTTTTTCTTCGTTACCACCGAAAAAATAAGCAATTTTATTATTCAGATTTTTGTTTTTGAACATGCTTTCAGGCTAACCGTGTCAATGCTATTCCACTTACTTGAAATCTATTTATTCCTTCGAAGCGACTTTATTTTCAAAACCATTATATTTATATTTTTGTGTCACATATTTATCTGAAATATTTTATGTGTATTTCTATATGAGCAAGATTGACGTAAGTAATTGCCCATGTGAAATGATGCAATTATTTGTTAAGCAAAAGTTGAATATTCATGGTAGAGATGTAGCGCCCGAGCAATTTTAAATAATACTTATTGTAAGACATTTATATGTTAACGGCACGCAGGTTAACGCTCACCACGAAAGTATTCTAAATATTTTCTCGAGACACTCAAACATTTCGAGCATAAAGTGTATTTTAATAGACGCAATAATAATGTTTCTCATTAAATTTCAAATTTTTCAAAATCAAAGTCTGAATATTTTTCAAAAATTTTGAAAGTACCTACAAGTCTTTTGTTTAATCTATGTAATATTTGAGCTCGCGAACTCGACATAAATATCATCCTGAAAATATATTTATTGATCTCAACAATTCTTGTTTCATTCAAGTATGCTACTCTCCCATACTTATTTCTATCAAATCGTTCTCCTCATTGCTGGGAAAGGTAGCTCACAAAATAAGGACATTTTTGATATTACATTACCATATGGTTACAATCCGCTGTTGAAACCCATAGAACCCATAATTTTTTATAGATAATGAAATGTTGACAATGGTCGGATTCACCGCACTGTAAGCTCTTCTACATTTCAGATAAACAGTCGACAATCAAAATTAACTGCTAACCGTTTTGAATCTCGGTCAGCATCCGCGGGACAGGTTTATTACCCTAAACAATTTTCGAGAATACGTAGGGTTTTATGAATTTGTTGCATTTTTCGTCGCTGAATGTAGAAAAAAAACGACGATATTTGCGAAATTACATGGTAAAATTCAAATCCGAAAACCAAGCGCCTTAACCATCCATGAGAAGAAAAGTTTTTCAAACTCAAATGATTGTATGTTCCTCGAACTTAGTAGCCACATATCTTTTCCACCAAGCTAGATAATTCAAAT
>JACCGJ010021195.1:0-11612 GCA_013407085.1 Atriophallophorus winterbourni | reverse complement strand
ATATATATATATATATATTTACACAATCATTTAAAAATGAAAAGTGCCACCCGGCAATGCACGAGAAAAAGAAAGAAAAAAGGTACAATATGGGGGATTTTTTGTCCATTGTTCCACATGTCGATTTTTTGATATTTTTCACAAATTTGAGGGAAGAACATAAAATAGAATGCACTCTCTCCACTGTTGCCGGTTCTCAGCCATCGTCGACAGCGTGTCAAGCCACAGACACTCACTATCCCTTGGACCCCACCCAGGAAGCCGCGTTCGTCCGACCCGAGCTAAACCCGACGTCAAGCGTTTTAAGGCCTTCTTCCAGGTCAGCGGTTGTCCACCTGAACACCGCCGCCAGCCTGGGCCAACCGACACACGCAGCGCGCGGAAGGGTAGGCGCTCAGGCTTCATTCTCAAGACATGCCCAAGCCAGCGGAGACGGGAACGGTCGATTAGGTCTCGTAGCATCAGGCTGTCCCCACCTAGAACACGGTGCCTCACTTCAACGTTGCTAGTGCGGTGTTGCCACCACACTCGTGCAAGCCTCCGTAAACATCGATGTTCAAACACCTCCAAGCGCCGGAGCTCCTCTGCGCGTACTGCCCAGCTCTCGCACCCGTAAAGCAAGACCGACCTGACTGAGGCCAGGTAAACTCTCCCCTTGAGTCTCAAACTCACGTCAGACCGCTTCCAGAGATGACCTAGACTGGTGAACGCGAAGCGAGCTCTCGCAATGCGAGAGCCGATCTCACTTTCCAGCCCTCCTCCCGCCGTGATGCAGCTACCAAGATAGGTGAACTATTCCACACAGTCCAGACTGAGGTCATCGACCGTCAGAGTGGGCTGCAACCCCTCTCAATCTTAAAGAAGAATCTTACACTTAGTTGGAGCTAAGTGCAAACCGTACCTAGACTGTCAGGTTGCCCAGGCCTAGACAGATATGAAGGGGGGCATAGAAATTGAAATAGCAACTATGGTGAACGATTACATAGGCTTAAAACAATGCCGCCTATTAACCGGATTTCGGAGAGTACATCTCAGAGCGTAAACTAGTTGCCTGTCTGAATGATAAGCAAGAATGTTATTGGAGGGTTAGGATTGTGGAAATGGTACTCACAGTAGAAAATTTGAGAAAAATTCTACAATCCATGAGAATCACATACATTCGGGAATTAGCAGCGTTAGTTGGAGTGAGGCAGTTCACTAATTTGTGATATTTAAAGGCGCATGGAATGAACATCATTAGATTTTTAGACAGCTCACTGAAACACATGCAGCTATGGAATTGGGACAAAAATAATACCGTACGGTTCTTATCGATGTTTATGGTATGTATGGTATGAAAGCACAAGCCTGATCCAGGCAAAGTGCCGCACAGTCAGGGACTGCACGTGGGCTAAGATACTGTCAGGTTGCCCAGGCCTAGACAGATATGAGGGGGGAAATGGAAATAGAAATGGTAGTGAGACTCCATCGTGTACTCGCATGCAGCTCACTACCGTTGGCTAATCAAATTAGCACGATGTTAGTCGCACAGCACAGAAATGCTGCACGATTGCACATCCGTGTGAAAGGTGGTCTTATTTTGTTTGTGTTTATACCACCGAAGCGAGTACCGTACCGCCGAAGCGGTGTTTACGTCAAACTGAAGATCTATGACAGAAGTGGGATACTAAAACGTTGTAGGACCTAAACATCATTTGTTAAGAATGATCGTAATATTTTTGCAAGGAAACTTTGAACGTTGTTAGCAAAATCGCAGACTGAGAAATGCATTAGGATTTGTTGAAAGAAATAACTAGTTGCCCTAGTTAAAAAAAGAAAAGCCTAAACATCACCATCGCACTTGTCGCCTTTCAGATGCTTCTAGTTGTTGGCTGCTACCGTTGCACTGACCGGGAAAGAACAGAAGTGACTCCGGATGCAGTAGTTATCAAGGTTCCAAGGTTGTCAACGCCGGGGGTGGTAGTAGGAATATCTATAAAATGCTTCCATGTGGCGTGCGACTGAAATAGCCCCTGACAACCGAGTCCAACTCTTGGACTTCACGAGTGGCTTTAACAAGGCCGGCGGAACTGCTCTTACTGAGAGAAGGGGCGAAGGCGGGTTACTGGCGCATTAAAACCAGTTTGCTCCGTGTAGATGGAGATCGTCAGTTACTGGCAATCCATTTAGGGGAACGCAAAACCTGATTCCAAACCCTTGATACCTTGTGCTTTACCTGATTGTAGGAAAGGATTCGGGAGAAAACCTTGAGAAAAAATTTAGAGAGAAGTCCCGTAGGCGGATAACTGGCACAGCGCTTACTATCTGTCAACTCTCTGCTGTCATATAGGTTGCACTTGACTGTGTAAAGGCTAGATAGGTGTACTGGAACAAACGCCAATTGGTGCTGGGGCATCACTTGTATACTATTCCCAAGAGACTTCATGAAGATGTCTCAGCAGATGTCTCTCAGCACTCTGTTACTGCTTTCCCGAGACGAGACGATGCCTTGGCGCTCTCAGGGGCTAGGGTTAAAAGTAAGCAAGCTTGTGCTATAAACACTCATTGTGTTGTGTCTCCCCATGGAAATCTTTAGAAACAGGCGAAAGATGTATCAGCAAATGAAGAGACACCAGAGTATGAATGATGAAAGCACAAGCCTGATCCAGGCAAAGTACCGCACAGTTCGAGACTGCACGTGGGCTAAGATACTGTCAGGTTGCCCAGGCCTAGACAGATATGAGAAAGAACATAGAACAGGAATGGTAGTGAGACTCCAGCCTGTTTCAGCATGCAGCTCACTACCTGTGGCCAATCAATTTAGCACGGTGTTAGCAGCACAGCACAAAGTACTGCACGATTGCACATCCGTGCAATTGCACGTGGTAGTTGAGAAGACTCTGGAACGACTGCTGAAACAACAGATAGATTTTCTCTTTACAACCAGTCAGCTAACATCTGCTCAGAATAGTTTTACGCAAAAAAGATCATGCTCATCCAATCACTTCAAGGCTCGCGAACATTGGTGTGCTGAACTTGACCTGGGCCACCCGGTAGTCACTGCCTTCATTGACTTCAGTAAGGCTTTTGACCGTGTTCCATTTCAACGTCTATTGCTCAAGCCCTGTTCTTTTGGTGTAAAGGAGTCTGTTCTAATTGGGATTGAAGACTTCTTTATTGACCGTTATACACAGGTCAAGGTTAACGGAGTAAATAGCAAACTACACATCCAACTTCCGGGGTTTCGCAGGGATCTGTTCTCAACCCGTTACTTTTCAAAGTATATGTTAATGACCTACCCACCTCATTAAATCTGAATTGTCTTCTTTTTGCCGATTATCTAAAAGTTTGGGGTACAGTAAGCTTTTCTGCTAAGAGTACAGTTTTCCAGAACGAATTGGACAAATTGCTTGATTGGACGGTAAAATGACGGCTTCCTTCAAACCGACAGAAATGGGTAGTAATGCTTTTGGGGCCAAGCACGCCTGAAGGTGCGTACATCCTCGGGGATCATCAACTGAAATGGGTTGATATTGAACTGAATTTTGAATTTCAAGGTCAACGTGAACGTTGGCTTCAGTTCAGTTCAGTTTGCACAGGACGATATGTGGCAGAGTCACCAATCAAGCGTCCAGATTTCTTCCGGTGGTATGCCAAAAAGAGCGCCCACCACTTCAAACAAAATAGGTTCACAGATTTCTTCTGGTAAGATGGTTACCTGGAATGTAGAGCAAAAACTACCCTTACCAAAGGTGAGGAGACATTAGTGCATTTCAAGGACCAGGTAAATACAATATCATTACTCAATTAGGGGCAAAATGCAGGAAATAATGAGCTCCATTTGCTTCAGTATCAGTATCAGTATCACAGTTCAGTTAAGTTAGCACAGGACGATATGTGGCAGAGTCGCCAATCGAGCGTCCAAAATACTTCCGGTGGTAAGCCAAAAGAGCGTCCACCACTTCGAATAGTAGGTTCAATATGACTTTGGCTGGAATGCATTAGAAAAACTCCCTCACCCAATAGGTGAAGAGAGACATTAGTGCGTTCCAACGACAAATTGAAGAACAACTATAAAATTAGGTATAAAAATTGGGAAAAACAGAGCGTTAGATCGAGTCTAGTCTATCTTTGAAGCACGTTACTGAAGTAGAACAAACTACCTCTTAGGCAGACAATTCCAATGATTCACTACCCATTCGCTAAAGAAGTGCTTACGTGCATTAGACCTGACATGTTGCTTTGCCAGTTTCAGTGAATGGCCTCGAGTACCTACCACTGGCGCAAGGGCTTACATATCAGACGGATTAATAGAACTAAAGCCTCTAACGATTTTGAAGTTCTCGATCAGATACCCACGTAGTCGCCTTCTTTTTAGCAAGAAGAGATATAGACTCAACAGTCGTTGTTCATACGACATCCCAGATTGCCCTTCAATTATACGAGTAGCTAGCTTCAGTTCAGTTCAGTTCAGTTTGCACAGGAATGTATGTGGCTAACGAGCCAATCGAGCGTCCAGATTACTTTCGGTGGTATGCAACAGAAGAGCGTCCACCACTTCAAACAATATCTTCACAAATATCTTCTGGTATGAAAGTATCAACATCAGTATCAGTATCACAGGGCGATAGTACACCGAGTCGAAACGAGTGCCCAGATTCTTTCGGAGGTGTGCTTGAAAACACCCACCACTACCAGGATTGATTCGTAAGTAACACAGGCGTGTGTAACTGTGAATGGAAGATGGGAGACGTCTCATCACCGAAAGGTGAGAGAGTTATGCATGTTGCATGTTCAATCGAATGAAAAGACGATGGACAGCAGTTTATTTCCACAAATGCGGAAAAATGAAAAAGAAACTCTTTTTTGTGTTTCAAAATGTTTTTCGAATATATTTGTTTGTTTGATCATAAAAATGAGGGATTTAGTCTTAAGGGTAATGCTCCGTTAAGAGCACGTGCCACCGTTCGTCCAGCCCATGTTTGAACGCAATTACTGAAGTTGCCATGATTAGTTCTGCGGGAAGTGAGTTCCACGCGTTCACTATACGGATGCTGAAGAAGTGCGTTCTGGATTCGAGCCTGGTGTTCTGTTTACTTAGCTTAAGACTGTGCCCTCGTGTACCAACCAAAGAAGAGAACCGAAAAAAGTCATCGAATTCGAGTCAACTTAATCCTTTGACAACCTTGAAGGTTTCTATAAGATCCCCCTTAAGTTGGCTCCTCCTAAGTGAGAAATTTCCTAGCGTTAATAGACGATTTTCATAATTGGTGTATGCTAACCCCTCGATCATGCGAGTGGCCAGCTTCTGTACCTTTTCTAGCTGCACGATATCCTTCTGGTAATGCGGCTTCCAAGCTTGGATACAGTATTCTAAATATGGCCATACTATTACCTTGTAGAGGGGCAATAGCACCTCAGCTTTTCTGCAAGTGAGGGCTGAATGTAGTCGAAAGAGTTTCCCACTGGCCCTTTGAGCTGCAGCAGCACATTGGTCAGCCCACTCAAAAATTTGCGGAGGCTATGATTCCTTGGTCCTTAGTAGACTTTACCCTACGGAACTCCGTGCGAGCTGAGGACGTAGACACAATCATGTTGCCTGCCGGTGTAGAGAGCAAGTGACTCTTATCTAGGTTAAGGGGAAGGTCCCACTTACCCGCCCATGCTGTTACAGCTTCTACATCACCTATCAGATAGGACTTATCCGACCTACCGACAATTTTAACGTCGTCAGCAAACATATAACAGGGTGAGCGCAGTTGGTTGGCTAGATCATCAATGAAAATGAGGAACAGCAACGGCCCCAAGACTGAGCCCTGGGGAACCCCACTCGTTACATGCGCACTTGCGGAGTAAGTATCATCTACCCTGACAGTAAAGGAACGGTCGCTAATGCATGCTCGATTCCAGCCCAGAAGGTTCCCTGATACTCCTATGGCTGAGAGTTTGAGAAGCAATAGTCTATGTTTGACTGAATCAAAAACCTTAGTAAAGTCGAGATAGAAGACTTTTACAGCAATTATATCATCCATCCTTTTAGTAACCTCGTTTAGAAAGCTCAACAAATTTGTAAGACATGAGCTACCTTTTAGGAAGCCGTGTTGTGCGCCATTCAAAAGAGGGTGTTTGGTTAGATATCCACATATTTTATCGCGGATCAATCTTTCCATAACCTTACATAATACACTAGGGAGGCTAACCGGGCGGTAAAGTTTGACCGCCGAGGAAACTCCTCCCTTATGTATTGGCACTACAACGGCTGTTCTCCAGTTCAAAGAAAGGGTACGCTGACTGAGGGATGATGTGAAGCCGTCTAGACGCGTTTCATATCCAGATGCGGATTCACAAAACGATGCTTCTATTGAATGTCGTGATTGGTAGTGCCTCACATTTAGAACCAGAATTGAGATATTTCGCGAAATAATGAAAATTTAGAGCCATAAATCTCCAATTCTAAATCATTCATCAAGTTTGATCGATAAATAAGACGATCACCAAATAGTGAGATTATCAAAAAATAAACATTGGAACAGCGAAACTAAATTTATCCTCTCGAAATATTATTTCATCCTCAATTTGACTGAATTGATTAACTAAAATGCACTGAGGCAGCCTGACGGATGACAACTGACAGCTTGACTCCCGCGCAAGTGAGGATTTTTGCGAGTATCAAATTTCAACATGAGACCAACTCGGTGCACAATGGCGCCAGGACAGTAGTGAGAAGTGTTGCTATCCGCGATTGAGCTGTAAGAAACTCGGTGACATGATAAAATGTGATTGAGTTGTTAGGTCACGTTGGTGTACTCTGACACTGAGCTAACATGAATCGGCGCACGAACTACGAGTTAACAGGGGAACCCGACCGAGAGCCCTAGAGTCTGGGATCATTATTGCACCCAAACATATAATCGGCATATTCTTCGGATTCCCTTTGGTGAACAATGCACGTTGGCGTTTGGTGTTGTCAGTTGTCATGCAGTGATCAGAAAAAGCAACACACTGTACAAAAACCACAGGGCGAAGAGTTTTGCAGTGTGAACATGTAATATCTTCCAAGAATTAATAGGGACAGTTACATCAAGCATGGCTCTTCATGTATCCATCGAGCTTTGGAGCAAAAACCTGGATGGATCCGGAACGTTTGATTTCTTCGGTCAAGATGATCCACGTGGAGCAAATTTTGACCGAGAAACAATTTCAACAAACATCCCATTGTGAATGTGAAATGCTTATAGTCTTTGAATGTTTCAGTAAGGTCTACGGGTTGTAGTATGCGGTATGTGACTGGCCCTATTGATTTTTGAAAGATTTCACATGTTGACTGTATATTGTTCAGCTGATTGATGATTTTACCTTAAATCTTTCTGAGTTTTAAATGTTTGAGGGGATGGTTTCCGGTGAGCATTATTTAAAATGTCGACATGAGGTCATCCGGTATTATTCATTTGGTAAACTCATTTCAATTGTGACATTCTGTCTCAGGAAGGCAAATTTTCGCAACAGGAGACCGGCTCGATCGCACGATAATAAATTTTGTCAAATATTCCAATATCCTTTCTTAGCCATGATACCCTAGGTTGGATTTAATATTTCCTAACGGGACGTACATATGTATTGCGTACTACTCCTGAATATCCTTTTGGTAGCCACAAGATTCGGCAGACTTGATTATATTTCGTCAAGCAATGATGTCCGGCCTTGAGGTTATACGACACCTAGACACCCAGATGCTTTTCTGTGATAGTCAAGACGAGATTTAGCGTGCAAAGCTGATGCATGTGGTGGAAGGATTTGTCAAACGCAGCATTTAAAATTCCACATTATTATTAATATTAATGATAATAATACTATATTCTTGGTAAACCAAAGCACGCAAAACCTGATCAGTTTATCAATATGTACAAAATAAAAAATGTGTGAAAATGACCTTATCAAGTGGAGTTTCAGAACATTTTCCCGTTTAATAAAAAATGGTAAATTTACAGCAGGTAAATTATTTTTTTATATTTTTGTCTAATGTCACACGGTAATAAATTTTCATCTAGATTGCATCGAAATATGCAAATGAGGATGTGATTTATTCTTGAGCAAAAAATAAAAAAAGAAAAGACAAAATTATGGAGGAAGAGTTGCTCGTGATAATATAATTGTCACATTGAAAATAAATTTACAAAATAAAAAAATTCTTTCATAAATATATAAATTGACTTCTTGGAAATTTTATTGGGTGTGATTGCATTAGAGTACATGAAAACTCCGAAGTTAAATTGATAAAATATTTAGAAAATGGAATGGATGAGGAGAGATTGTGGTTTAAATTGTATGAGGTTTGGTCCGGTTGTACGATCCAGGAAAGTTGAAGAACTCCGAGGAATGGAAACCAAAACTGTTCGCCAGTAGGTCTTCCGGTTCATACAGAAGGATCAGTTTTATGCGGACGAAGCACGGGCCATTATCAAAGTTGGTTTGGGATTCGGAGACACTGGAACATAATTGAAGATATTCTCTCCACCATCATGGTGAGAGGTCAACAACGCACAACACTTCTGATAGTGCTCGTAAAACCATCGGATGAATACCGTCTGGTCCTGGCACGGATTGTGTGTCTAATTGTTCCAACAGGAGTCTAACAGTCTCTACATCTACAACAAAATCAGACAGAACCTCACTGTTATTAGAGACAGAAAGGGGATCACTGTCTTCCAGACAGTACACGGAGGCTTATTGCTTAGCCATGGTTTCAGCTTTCAAATCATCTTCAGTAATGTCTACCCCATTATTATCTATCAAATTAGAAATATAGGGAGACGCCTTTGTGCGGCGACGAATGTATGCGAATAGCCGTTTTGGTGCACAAGTAGACTCGTCAACCAATCGCTGCTCGTACAACATACGTTTTCTGCGTTTTAATGCCGTGCAAAGGTTTCTAGCTTGTTGATAATTGCCATAGTCATGGTGTTTTTCCGGCTTACGAATATTGACCAGAGCTTTTGACGTTGCCGCATACCTTTCCTTATCTTCTTATCAAACCAAGGGGGACCTTTCGCCTTACGACGACGTGTGGACAACGGAACAGCCACCTCAATAACTGTCAGAATATTATTACGGATCAGCAGCCAACAATCTTCAACATCAGCCGATTGATCGAAAGACCAATCGAGAGATGAAGCAACCTCCCGTAACATACCCGCGTCTGCCTTCCAAAAGTTCCTTCTGGGAATTGGATCCGGTACCCAGCCATTGTTATGTTTCCAAATAAAACTTAAGCTGGCATGATCACTACAGCCTAATGGAGCTTCAGTCCGAAGCTCAGTAATATCGGACTGCGTGTGAGTGAATACCAAGTCCAAAATAGACTCACACCCAGTAGAGCCTACTCTGGTCGGATGGGAAACATGCTGCACGATGCCCACATCAACCACAGCGTCCAATAAGTCCCGCTCGAATGACCCAGAACCTTCATTTAGCGAAGTCCAATCAATACTAGGAGCATTGAAGTCCCCCATAATCAAGCAGTGTGAGGATCTACCATACTGACATATCTGTGATATCAGAGTATCTGCCTGAGTATTGGAAGAACGATACACGACACCTATCGTGGCAAATGAAGCTGTAGTCCTTATACGGCACCATAAACTCTCAGACATACCGGCAGTCTGCTGGAAGCGAGCCAAACACTGCGACGGAAATATGTTGTTGGAAATATAAGGCAACCCCACCACCGATTTTAGTGTCTGTTCGATCCGAGCGAAATAGGCTATATCCAGGTAGGGCCAGCTCGGGATCATCCTGCTCAGTTGATAGCCAGGTTTCCGTCATCGCAATAATCGCTTGAGGGTCCTGACTAATTCGATCAAACAGTTCATCCAGTTTGTTTCTCAAGCTCCCAGCATTAAAATTTATCACTTTAAAAGATGCAGATCGCTCCGAATGCCTATCGTCAGAGGTTCCAACGAACTTCTGGCCTCATCTTCACAATCCGAGAATCCACAATGCACAAGATAGTTTCACCGGCAGCTCTGCGCTCGCTAATCCCCTGAGTAGCTTTTCGCAATTACACACGATCTTCTGGAGAGAGATCACGCAGGATTCGAAGTTCATTACCCTTTACCTGTATCCCATCTTTAGCAGTAAGGTCACTTGCGCAGTGGAGTCTAACACAATCTTTAACGGTCTGGGGCGATCAAAAGGCGCCGGCCTGCGGCGTAGACGAAACGCGGTGCGCACTGTTACACCCTTTTCACCTTCGTCGAAAAGAGGGGCAAGAGCAGAATTTATAACTCCCGTTCCTGTTTAACACTGTCTATCGTCAAAGCACCTGTTTGCTCCGGCGTATTGTGAAAAATGACGCAGGATTTTTTACTCTCAATAGTCGTAAAGCTCTGGTGTTTATTCTTTATAGTTTCATCGAGCTGTGATGGTTCCTGGACCTCTTTGGCCTCAAGAACTTTCGTTTCACCGGCAAAACTAATTCGGTATTTGGAACCGAGTACAGGCGATGAAGGAACTTCCGCAATTGTGCGTACATCCTCAGATTGCACGCAAACTTGCTGTACACAAGATGTGTGGTGGTTATCCTTCTTCGAGGGTGAGCCACTATTTACAATCCCCCCATCAATACCTTCAGAGGTTTTAGCAGAAGCCGTGCCAACTTGAAGCTGAGTACTTGCGAGCTTAAAACCAGCATCGATTATTGCGCGTTGCTGTCCTACTACTATCCAGTACAGCGCCTGGCACCGCGATCATCAGAGATTGCAAACAAAGAAGGAAGAAGATTACCTTTTGGCAGTACATCGATTTTAGCGCGGTGCTTCCCCAACTACATTCACATAGTCCTACGAACATCAGAGGTTCTACACGGAGAAAAAGGATTGACCCTTTGGCATTGGTGGGTGCCTCTCCGCAGCTTTCTACCGAAAGGAATTCTGGACGCTCGATTGGCTTGTCAGCCATTTACTGTAAGGGAGGAGCTTTTTCGGCGGTCAAAAATTACCGCCCGGTTAGCCTCACTAGTGTATTATGTAAGGTTATGGAAAGATTGATCCGCGATAAAATATGTGGATATCTAACCAAACACCCACTTTTTAATGGCGCACAACACGGCTTCCTAAAAGGTAGGTCATGTCTTACAAATTTGTTGAGCTTTCTAAACGAGGTTACTAAAAGGATGAATGATGGTATTGCTGCAGAAGTCTTCTATCTCGACTTTACTAAGGCTTTCGATTCAGTCAAACATAGGCTCTTGCTTCTCAAACTCTCAGCTATATGAGTATCAGGAACCTTCTGAGCTGGATTCGAGCATTCCTTAGCGAGCGTTCCTTTACTGTCAGGGTAGATGATACTTACTCCGCAAGTGCGCATGTAACGAGTGGGGTTCCCCAGGGCTCAGTCTTGGGGCCGTTGCTGTTCCACATCTTCATTGATGATCTAGCCAACCAACTGCGCTCACCCTGTTATATGTTTGCTGACGACGTTAAAATTGTCGGTAGGTCGGATAACTCCGATCTGATAAGTGATGTGGAAGCTGTAACAGCATGGGCGGGTAAGTTGGACCTTCCCGTTAACCTAGATAAGAGTCATTTGCTCTTTAAACTGGCAGGCAACATGATTGTGTCTACGCCCTCAGCTCA
>JACCGJ010021194.1:0-18420 GCA_013407085.1 Atriophallophorus winterbourni | reverse complement strand
CTTGAACGGACGCATAATTTTGTGCTCTGATACTTTTGAGCATTACTCGTCACTCACTGATTCTATCTGGATCATTATAATACCATTCGATTTCGCTTGTAGAGATCTATTGGACTCAATCACATAGTGTCATGTGATCAATATTTATAAAGTTCCTATTTTCCACACCACCGTGTTAATTTTGTGCGCGTGCGAAATTTGTTGTCGCTGTTTTGACTTGCTCATGACCGCTATCATTCGGAAGATCTTCTTCTGCCGAAATCAACAAGCTAGGTTTCCTTTGTGTGGGATGAAATCTACAGTCATCACAGCCGTTTGTCTCGATAATTTGCATCCAATACATTGCGATACGTTCCCACACAAACCTCGTAAATCGATCGATACTCGCCTAGCTGTTTTCGTGGAAGCTATATAAACCCACGTTCAACAATCAGACGACCTTGACCTCAACTGCTGTCGGATATCAGGACCTAAGAAAACTAAACGTGATTGTGTTAAATTGAATAAAGCGATAAGTGTGAAAATTGGAAAGTAACGTAGTAGTGTGTGATATATGCTGTAATATGATTACACTCTACTTGCGATAAAGTTTGAGTAAAGAGGCAGATATCTTTATTCATAATACTGAACTTCCAGAGTCACTTATGTGTGCGGGCGTCTGTAGAAACAAAGCCTTTGAGCGGGGGGTCGAGACCAAGTATCTCAATCAGTGGGAAACTAGGAAGATCGAATCAAATACTAAGAAACTGTTCTAGAAAATTCGAGGGGGGGGAAAATTGAGTCGATAGTAATTGCCCAAATAAGTCACTAAAAATGAAAAAGCCTACACCCAAACGCTACATCTAGGACCTCCCCGAGATACTCCTTACGTACAGGGAATTTGAGGAAGGTCTGAACCGCTGTGCTTGCCAAACGTTTAGCTGCGGACTTAGTGTTCGGCTTATTAAAAAGTCGAAGGGGGGGTTGGTCTACTGACTGTCCAAACGGCTAGAAAGAAGTCTTGCCTCATAAAACCAATACTGAAATAAAAAGAAATTTGATGAATTTCCGTGTAATCTGCACCAATGTGCCGGAGACATCCGGGACACTTTTCTCAAGCAGAATAACTCACGACTTTGAACAATGGTACCAGCAGTGTTCAATGATGGATATGAGCTCGATACTGGCTGATTCAATAACCCGCGAAAAGTCGGCACCCAAATTCTTCTCATCTTGACAAACCGCGTTTTACGGAGGATAACTCCTAAAGGCCAAAAAGAGTGGAAAGGACGTTCTTTTAAATAAACTCTTACTTGTACGTACAGTTCAAAGACTCTAAATGTTCGCATACATTGCTGATAGTTCCCGTCGGTGGGAGATGAAAGGTATTTAAACAATGGGGAAAAAATCTGCCAACCGCAGTGGGTTTCTTTTGGGTACTTGGACACACTAACACTGCTTCGGGACAGTGAAGGGAACGTGAAATACGGCACCACGCTTATACAAACCATGGGCTTACGTTGCACCAGCATGGAGCTCACGAGTCAGTGTTAGACACGTTTGGGCTACCTCGTCATCAAACTACAAAGTTGACTGGCCAACACCTCTAAAAGAACATTTATTAACAGAGGGTGTATGTAATTATAGTATTGTAGGAATCAATTTACGACCAGTTGGTAAGCAAAATCATAAGAATATCACGAGGGGATGTCAAGAAGGAGTGACCCAGACATTTACGACGACACCGGTTTAATGAACCATTGACTTTTAACATAAGAACGAGACCTCCGATTAGGAACACTGGGGGCAATCCCAAAAAACGACCGATGTCCGACTCTCGAATGGTCGGACAAATAGGCGGGCTTTCAGCTCCATCACTGTATACGAAAACCACAATCAATTGTCTATATACAAACGCACAATGACTGGCAAACAAACTAGCTGAAATTAACGATCCCTGTGATCAGCACTCACTCGACGTCATAACATTAACTGAGACATGGTTCCAACCTTACGTTAGCGATCGGCAGCTTTCTATTTCAAACATGAAGCCGTTTTGGAGAGACCGCTTAAGAACAGGTGGTGGAGTAGCTGTTTACCACCACGAAAGTTTATACATTACGGTAGTTGCAGACACTGAACTTGATCTGGAAGACAGTATATGGTGCAACTTGAAGCTCGAATCAGGCGACAGTTGCATCGTTGGTGTAGTTTACCGTTCACCATCATCATTGGATGCGCATAACGAAAAACTCTTGAAAGCAATGAAGTTAGCCGGAAAACAGCTCAATCCGCAATGGCTGATTATGGGAGACTGTTATGATGAAGGTATCGTTGATGTTGTGGCAGAGGCAATCGTTGCGTTCTATCAATCTATGCGCTGTTCTTAACCGAAAAGTCAGGAAAACAGTACAAAGCCGGAATGGAATGTTGATTGGGTCCAAGGTCCAAGTGCCCAGTGTGTGCGTTTTGACCGTGGCCATGGTTTGTATTTATATGGCAACAACAGAGTGAACGTGTGAGGGTACTCCATAATCGTGGGAACGACGAAAGTTGGTTGTCACGTGCGAGTCAGACATTTTGAATTTAGTGAAGATGGGGTTTTTGGCCAAGGTAAGCCATGGCTTACCCAACAGAAATTTCTCTCTGTTGTGAATTTTGATCGATCAGGTAATCCGGCTTGTTTTATTCGTTAGGAGGGTGCCCTCCTAACACCTCCCCGCTTGAGCTTGGTTGGGGTAATACTTCAGTTTTGGATCCACTTTCATATGGGTTACTGGAATTCGTCCTCGATCGGCCGAACTTCTTGGTCAGCATTCCTTGGAATTAATTTGAGAGGACTCTTCTTTCGCTGGCTTCCCATGTTCTTGGGTTTTGAAGGTAGCGAAGACAAAGTAGGACTGATAATGATAGTTATTAGAATGATTGAACACAGATTTCTTAATAAAATATTTTGTCCGGCAGTTATTTTCTTTATGCCCCTTTCTGTTGCACCTCTGGCATCGGTGTTTCTTGAATAGGCAATAGCACACAAAATGCCATTCGCCACATTGCCAACACTTAGATGGGGGCTTGGCGTCTTGGTTGCGTTTTTGATCAATCTGACGGCTATTTTGGTGCTAGGTGGCTAACACCACAGGCTCATTCTGGCAGGGTTTTTGTTCGACCAATGCAGTGTAATGCTTAAAATTTAGCCATCTCTGGCATTCCGTTTTGATTGAAATCACGTAGATGTTCGGGACTAGATCTAGTCGCGGCAGTAGTGTCGTGCGACTGACTCGATCTTTCTCTGACTGCAAATCACAAACGAATATCAGCGATTGAAACTGGTTTTCGGTCTCGCTTGATGATAACAAATGTGTGATCAACATAGCGCCACCATTATTTTGGTTTGAGCCCTTCATTCTTAAGGGCTTTGTTCTCGAAATGCTCCATATACATGTAGCGGAGCACGTTTTAGATACGGGCCACAGCGTGGATACAGACAGTGTGAAAATAATGAGATGCGGTATTGAACCGTAAAGAGAACGCCTACATGCGGAGGCGGTCGTAATGACTGGCGGTCAATAAAGTGGATGGGGCAGAAATCTCCACAATCTGGCGCTCGGCACTGATGCTAAAGTAAATAGTTTTTATTCACCTTATACCTACTAGTTAATTAGATTTTTGTTTTTCTTCAAAAATAGCCTTATCCCCGTTAGTTATGTACTTTTACGCGCGTGGGCCGCTGTGCCAACTGACCTTGAACGTGTTCACTTGTATTAGTTTGACGTGGATACACACTAGGAGGAAAATCGAACACTGATCTTGGTCATTCCCACGAGACGTGACACACTGTCGTCGTACTATAGGCTGTTTAGCGGTAAGGTCAAATAAGTGGTGATGGACTGACTACTATTTAATCATGTTCCCTGTCCTGACTAGCACCCTTGTTCTGACGAAGCTTCTGTATCAGAAGTGAAACGTTACCAAAAAATTGCTTTAACCGATTGCACTCAAATTTCTTTGCATTATTAATACACGATCGGCCCCAAACATATTCCAATCGATTGCTGGGCGTCAGTCATATATTTGAACTTGACAGATATTTAGATAGATAGAAAGAAGGAAGGATAGGTAGATCGATTGATTGATAGATAGTTTGATAGATTCTTAGATCGAAAATAGATTGTTACATACATTTATTGATAGTGAAATGGATTAACAGAAATGATCGAGAACTAGATATTTAAGCAGATTGGTAAATGGATACATTGATAGGTAGACAGATTTATATATAGTAAGAAAGATAGGTATAAAGATAGATAGATGGAAGATAAATCGATGAATACACATATTGATAGATAGTTATATAGATAGGTAGGACGCCTGTCACCATTATCTGACAACAGTTATCGAAAGTATATGTCGTTAAATCTATTTTAATTTTGAGTGATTTCAATGCTGAATTTGGTGCAGGACACGACTGTCCTGGCTAAGGTTTCTAGGATGGCATGCTCAAATGATAATACTGGAAAACGCCTTATTAATATGCTTTCACTTTGTTTATTATTTTTATCTAATAATACCCGAAATTCTAAAAAAATATATTATAATTGGGTGTTCACAATTTAAAAGAAACACGGTAATACCCTATGACATACACGCGGTTGACACAACACAAGCATTTTGTAACTGCGGGAGAAATTACCCCGGAATGACTAAAGGATAAATAACTAATGGAGTAACTTGAACCACATCAACACCCTTAGTCACGTCATACTAAACACAGCCAGAATCACGCTTCCAGATGTACGAGATGCACATTTTGCATTGGCAACCGTTCCAGGGTTAAAATATATATGCTGTTCTGCACTTGTGTACAAACATAAACGCAACACAGTCTTTTGAACACATCATCGCTCAAAGCATTGGCCTCAACCAGATATTATTTTCGTTTGGCACGATAAGATGAAAAGTAAATCCTTCACGAGATCATACCAGATCGCAGACTTGACGCAATGTTTTCATTGCATGTTTTGACTCAATATCAGTCGATTTTAGCAGACAAAATTTAGGGGTTTTCGAGTTCACTGGGGCGTCAAACAACAATATGAACTTCCCCTCTCGATGTCCGAGAATTCTATACCATTCTGCTGAATCCCGCCTGCAGAACGAGAACAGAAAGTTTACACCAATGCATGCGATGGGGTGATAAGCTTTTCCACCTGAAAAGCTTAGGAACACGACTCGTAATGCGGTGATCCAAGACCACTCCCTGTTTACCATGCGGCCATTACTAACTTTCAAGAGGAGCTCCATTCGGTAAAGTTGCTCATTTCTACGGCACGCAATTAGTTTGAGCAGATAATCAAAATAAACAAGACCGGACTTCTTGGACAAATGAATGTATAGTCCTCCCATAGTCAATAACGAAAACTGTAAGTTTGAACATGTATATTGTTTAATATATCGTCGCTCAGATAACGCTTATTAACTTCCGCTAGACACCGAAATTGATAAGAGGATTGTCAGAGCAACTGTCATTTTTAACGTTAGATAAGCTGTGTATGCGTAACCGGAACCTGATCATGAAGTTAAAAAGTTTGGTTTACAGCACATCAATTCGATAATCATGGCAGTAATCCCTGTACTGTTCGAGCAACACATAAACAGAACCTGAATGACTTTGATTTATACAACGTTTACGCATCCCCAGCATGTTGTATTTATAAAAGAAAAAAATACAAAATACTTTCTAAAGCTGGTCAAGTTAAATCTATAACAACAGCACCGTCACCATGGGCTTAGTAATATGTGCAGAATCAGAACAGTGGTATTCCGAAGGATCTACACTTTGTTAAACTAAAACCAGAAATCAATCTTTCGGGAAGCTAAAACCGTGGTATAAAGACATTTGTAAAAGAGATATGAGAGATCTAGACATTCACCTAACGAGTAGAGAACAACTCGCTCTGAACTACTAAATTCGGTGGCATTGAGTGAAGTGTCATCTTCAAACTGAGGACCAGCAGATACTGGTTTCAGCCTTTGAACAACGATCATACAGCCCGTGGTTCCTGGAAGAATGGGAACCAGGAGAGAAGGGAGGAAAAAAAAGTAGGAAATGGTGAGGAGGGGAGATAAACGAGCGAGGAAGGAGGAAAGGGGGGGTTTGAAAAAGGAGGAAGGTGGGAGGGAAGAAAAGAAGGTAGGAGTATGCAAGTAAAAGAAGAGTAGGAAAGGCGGGAACATGGATGAAGTGAGTTGAAACTGGAGGGGAGAAGGGGGGGGGAGAAGAAACGAGGGAAAGGGACGGAGGGGGGGGGGGGGGGGCTAAAAGATGGGGAGAAATAAGTCGGGGGGGGGCGGAAGCGGAGGGGGAGCACGAGGGGAGGAGTGTGAAAAGAAAAGGAAAAGGTGGAGGAAAAAAGAAGAAGGGGGATGGAAATATTGGGGAGGAAAGGTGGAGGAATGGAAGGAGGGAGGTGGAAGGGGAAACCAAATGGAAAGTGAGAGGAAAAAGGAAGGCAGGTGGGGAAACAGAAGGTGGGTGAGCAGGGGCAGGAAACCCAACGAAGAAAATGGTGAAAGGGGACCACCAAGGGAAACAAAGGAATTTAAAAGAGGGGGGGGAGGAGAGTAAAGTGGGGCAGGAGAAATCCAGAAAAGACCCCATATTCTTGAAAGCACTGACAAGGAGAAGGACTTGGGTGTGTGGTTGAGCAGCACGTTGAAACCGTCGCATAACGCCACAGCTGTCTATGAAAAGACGTCGCGAGTACTGCTACTGCTGAAACGCGTGTTCGGGAGTTTCACTAAGCAAACCGTTCATCAAATAATTAATACTTACTTGAGGCCAACCATGGAGTATGCGGTTCAGGCTTGGTCACCCTGGCTACAGAAGGACATGAGCCTCTTGCAGAGAATATATCATCGGACTACCAAGCTCGTACGTGGTTTAAAACATAAACAATACGAAGATCGGATTACAAGCCTCAATCTCTTCGACTCTCGCTACCGCCGTCTTAGAGGCGACTTGATTCTTATGTTCAATATAATGCATACCCACAACCATCCCCTGAATCAACTATTCACACGACTACCACCACGAACAAGCCGGAGTCATAACTAAACAGTACTTATTCCCGACTCGAGGCTGAACTGTCGAAGGTATTTTTATTCTGTACGTGCATGTTTTACTTGGAACTCCCTACCACGTAACGTTGCACATTCACCTAACTTGGATATATTCAAATCGAACTTGGACAACTTCATGTCGACCAATTCAAACATTGAAACAATATATTCTGCATCATAAAGCTTTGAACCAATGCATCCAAGTAAACTATACATATTTACCCTATCAAACCGGTTGAGAACAATTTCTGCTCTATGTATTTTTACGTGATTCCTGAACTAATCAGTAGGCAAACAAACCCCGTTTTACTACCTATGTTATTTGTAATTCGCATATTATTCTGTGGTTATTGTAAAGCTATGTGCTTTTTAGACCATTAAATTGAATTGAATTGAATTGAATTTAACAGCGTTCAACTTTTGTTGATCGACCGGATACTGATCATCGCTAGAATAGCTTCGGAGAATTCGGTCCTCTCGGAACCGACAGCTCGGTTATTTGAAACACTGCGAAGCATGAGATCTTCATTTGATTGCGATGCACACTCATTTTTAACACCGAACCAAGGAAGCCACCAAGAATAACAACAACAGATATGTTAAAGTAAACGTCCTATAATGAACCACTTTACGAAAAATGGCAACAGATGATCATCTTCTATCATTCTTGAAATAGAGTTAAGTGAATTAGATCCAGATTGAAAACAAGTTACAACGGCAATGCAAACAATAGTTTTTATGCTGCGTTTGAGCGCAACCAGATGTTTACTGATAATGTTCCAAATTTTGTTCGTTTGCTTATGTGTTCTGTAGACTGAGGCCAGCAATTTTCCATTGCTTGTTCGTTCCACCTTCACATACAACAAAGGCTAACGTTTTTCGCTCTGGCATCGTCTGACGAATCGCGATATTGGAAATTATTTTCAATGGTATTAAATCTAGCGGCATAGATGAGCCCCATGCTTTATCTTGCTTTGCTTTCATCTCTTCATTAAAATATATACAAATGAAGCCATTTCAACTGCCATCATATTCGGAACAACCGAGTAAATTAATTCTAATGTTCAGCAATTTTCCTAATGTTAAAAATCGACATTTCAGAGTTCCATTTTGTAGGGCACTTTATACATTGCTCGTGAATTCGTCACACAATATTTTGTGTACCAACAATACGACCAGTTATTTGCTATTGAAGTGTTTACTTTGTTCTGCAAATTATTGTATGCTGCGGCGAAAAATTCAACTCGAAATACCATTTTTACCGTCTGTTACTAGCACAGCTCAAACAACCGACGGAACATTGTATCACACTCCAACATTTTTGTGAAAATGCGTTATTTATTTGGTTAGAAGTGAATTTTCAAACGTAAAAAGCAATATTCGTGTTGAACACCCGAGGGAATCTACAAACGAATATGCAGTGTTTCACGTTAGACCAATCTTTGAAAAAAATATTATCCAATACTATTTTAGGAATATTTTAAGCTCGATTGAACAAAGAATCGAGGGATAACATGTGGCTGAAAGAAGTGAAATGCATTAGTTCGGTCACAGGATATTTTAACCGATCTTTGTAAATTACATTCTCCCCTTTTGCAGGAAATAGGATATGTTAATTTCGGCCATACCCTCAAAATTTCAAAGTAACTGGATAGTCCAAATTCACAGCGATTCTTAACTAATAATTTTTCAAAAATATCCGTTACCATAGTTCGACATTCGTTACCAAGACTACACGAGAGCATAGCGGTCGTTGCGGGTAAATCGATATTTCCGTTACATTACGACGGAGCGCTATATTTTGCTTTGGGATGTTGAAAAAGGGAGCCCTGGCCTCAGCGTTATATGTTTTCGTTCGGATAACAATGTTTCAATTTACCCGCAATTGCATCAATTAGAAATCGGAAAGCATGGCATTTTCACTGTCTGTTTGACGCTCAATTACGTTTACTGAAATGTATAACACGAATAAACTTGAATACCACAAACTCAATTTAATCCAACACATGTCCTAAAGTACCAGGGTGTAGGAAGGAGTTTACAATAATTTCATATAACTTAATAAATTAATCGAAATTTTACCGTCTGCAGTAAGCTTTAGATTCATACAATTTGGGAAGGTTCAAGGCAATTAAATTTAAAGATGAATAGCTTGCCTAGAATTCAAACAGCGTTTTAACTAGTAGAATTTTTTCGTGTATCAATGTTAGATCATTGTCATAATTACACGATGGCATAAGCAGTTAAAGACATGTTTTGAGGTATCTAATTCTGCTTTGCATTTATTATGCACGAGAAAGCATCTCTTACACACAAAACTTCATTCGCTAGAAGAACTAATATCCTGTTGGTGGAGACACATTATTTAGCGTTAAAAGATAGAGATGTTTTGCTTTATAATTCGTAATTCCATGATTTTACAAAAGAACATAGCTGAATCTCTGTGTTTGTTCATTGGGGAACTAAAATGTTTAGCACATTCACGGCGCGATTTCAAGTTAGTATAATAGGCTATATGTTTTAGTTAGGTTTGACGACACCCAAATTAGTTCAAAATAAATTCGATATAAAAAATACGTATTAACATGTATTTCCATCATATACACGCCACGACCGATTTCGTGCGATTTGCACAATACGATCATGATCCGTATGTGTGGAAACAATGCAAAAGTCGTAAACCAGCTGTGCTTGTAAGCCACTGTTGGAAAAGGTTGGCACGAGCAACCCGTTCAATCACGTGCTCAAGCGCATGAAGATGGGGTTAAACCAATGCCCACGAAAAAAAATCTGTATTTGCATGCACTTCCTTCACCCAACCGGTCGTGGACTCTGTTTAATAGAAATGCTTTCAACTACGGATTTCGTACATGGTCATGAGTTTAATCCCATCTGCCTTTTCTTCTTTTTCTTCAATGTGCTTGGGTACATATGATTGAACAGGTTGGTCATGCCAACCTTATCCAACTATGGCTTAGATTTGATAGATATTTCTGGAAACGTTGCCTCAAAAGTTAGTTAATGCATTTCTCTAGCATATTAATCATTTTTTGCACCTAGGATTGTGTCATAATGATTGACCTAGTGCACTACTGACGGACGTGCATTCTACAAATTGTTGCTCGGTATTCGTATCATTGATAACTTCTTAACGCCAATTAAATTGCTCTATTCTTTCTTTTGAATTCCGTAACACGAATGTAGCCAAGTTCATTCGAGGATCACATTTAGCGAATAGTCTTAGTGAGACGCTTGACTTCGTTCGCGAATAAAAACTGTATTACAGTCTGTATTTCAGTCTCGACAGCAAACTCACAGCCGACACAAGTTGTGCAATGGCGCTTTTCTCGAAATGATTCTATAACCTCTACAAGAGTCTGGCTATGATTTTACGATGGAATGGGTTTTGGTGTTTGAAATTATTTCAAATAAAGTTCATAGTTCCACGCAGTCAGCTCTACCATGACATTTTATAGTTCATTAAAATAAGTATTGCGTTGCACAAGCTAAAGCTTCGGAAACTAAAATTCAACTCAGTCTAAGGGCATTTAGCTCACAATATCGCCTTTATTTTATATTTTATTCCTTATCAGTCTGTTAGAACTTAGTTGCTTTAACTCGCAGTTGCGCCGATTGTATGAGTTTGCCCACCAGACAGGGTAGAGAGCTGTCAAATGTATTTTCCGACCATTGTCTGTGCTTATTTTATGATATGAGCACGGTGGGGGAATAGTTTGGGCGAATATTCACAAAAATGCTAAACAACAATCAAAGCTGAAACTGACACTTTCGATTGCAAGCCCCACATTTTGACCGATGTACCAACGCGACACAGTACATGCTACAGTAAAATGCTATTGACGATACAAATTTTGAAACCACGAATATTTTACGTAGAAATCAAAGTGAACGTAATCATATAATTCATGTTTTGGTAAGTATGAATGGGTTTTATGATGCTATATAAAAGGTTATGGATTAAATGTTTGTTTTCATGTTAGTAGCATAAGAAATTCATCTAGAAAAGAACAACAACGTTTTCCCGATAATACTACATGAATTTTACAATATCGAGCTGGATGAATGTATACACCTTGACTCTGCTTCCCGATTGTTACTACGTCTCTCCGTTAACGATTTCCTGTGTGCTATGACAGAATGTAATCAAGCCGAATGCCTCAAGACTTAATTCAAGGTGCCTAAGCCAAAATAGTCGTTTGCCGCTAAACGTCTTGGTATTGTTAACATAAAAATGTTGTCTCCAGCTAGGATTTGTTGGCAATGTTGGTGCCACAGGATAGAGGTGGGAAACGCACTCGCGAAGTCTACCAATCATTAGCTCTTGGAGAACAGAATGCCAAATCACGAAATGCCAAAACGTCAAATGACACTGGTCGCCAACCAACAGAAATTCGGATTACAGAAGAATCGCGTAAACCAGGTTTGAATGACAAGTTGTCTAAGAACAAAAGCGGATCTAAAACATCATATTGAATTTATCAATGGGAGCCAAATGAGCCTGACCTTTTGACGACGTATAGGGCACCGCTTGCCACTGAATCGACAGACAAATCAAATCACAATGACAACCGGCACAGGTTAATGAAAGAGCAATTTGAGTACACAGACAATTCAGTAGATTTGGGCAACGAAACCCATGTAAGGTAAAATTATAAGAGCTTGTCCAATGAACACCAACTACGAAAATGTTGAAGTCAATCACTTAGAGTATTGCAGTTTTTCAGTTCAACTAAATGAAACGGTAATTTGATCCTGAGAATATTGACATTTCATCAAAACAATCTGTTACAATTTTGTTGTAATAAAACCCACATTTTGTTTGTTCAACTTTCAGCTTATGTGAAATGAGTTTACATGGTAAACAGAGTTTTTATGTATACAGTATATTCACTTCCAGCTTATTGTTTTTTTATTACAACTGGTTGAATGTGTTTGAATCTGTATTGCTAAAGTCAAATTTGCGGTAATAGTTACCGATCGATGTATGACTGCCAGAAATAAAATTTCATTGACAGATCTTCGAAGCTTATCCGCGAAATTCATCGGTATTTATTTATACATTCTGAATAATATTCAGGATAACAATTATTTGAATTTGTTAAATTAGTTTTCCCGTTTATGTTATGTGAATACTCATCCGTACCAAGCCCAATGAAATATTCACAAAGTTGATCACGACGGTCCATAATGGAAGCACTGGACTCGAGTTTCGCAGTTATTTGAGCTCGTCAGCGGTGCATATCCTCTGCTTCGGTCACAATTAAGCGTTTATGAATCTTTCTTCAGACTGGCACATTTGAGTAGCCTTTGTATGCCCGACCAGTCCTTTAGTAGAAGCCAGGAACATCTGTTGTGGTCGCCCATCCGAACATATATCCGTGTCAGGTCTTCACATCTGATACAGTGTAAGCGAACACCGATTAGTTCACTTGGGATTGTCGACCTAATTTATGATGAAATATATACTCAGGATGCTAGTTTGATATTAGGAAAGCCGTATGGTTTGCACTGGTGGCCGCATGCCTAGAGCAAGTACATAAATAATCTGGGTTTGATATTCATTTTCTAGAGCAAACTATGAATTCTGAATTGATGAAGTAATCTATAATTAGCGAAAGGATTACTACATAATCAAACAATCCGCATTTACAAGCAGTTCCATCACCACACCCCACGACCGGTTTCGTGCTGTGTGCACCCGTCAGGTAGAGATAGTTTGATCATGTTCCGCAGCATTGAAAACGTGAAGAAACGGTAAACAAGGTTTGAACTCGTAAGAATCTGTTGTATAAGCTTGGTAGGACCAACCAGTTCATTCACATGTGCCTGCTATTAAGCTAATGAATATAACCCAAGGAATAGAAACATGAATCCTTGTTGGTATGAATTTCCATCAAACAAGGAAAAACCACGATCGCTATTTAGTTATGCTTCTGTGTTTAACTAACACCGATTTTCAGGTAACGTTGCCATGTAATCAGTGAAATTTAATGAAGCACTAACCATTTTTATTGTTCTGAGTCTCCACAATTAAACTCTTGATATTGTTCTAACCATTGTTGCCTAATTTAATCCCATGGGTCTTACTAACTCAGATTAGACTCACCCTCAAAATTTCCACCACAGTTTCTACGTAGAATAGGCAAACAGTCCATCAATTAACGGTTATCTGCTTTATTGAAAGAAAAAAATCCATAAAATCATACATCCGCAAAAGACTCAAAATGTTCACACCGCTACCTCCTGTTTTGCAATGTGCACTTTTTCTATTCCCGGCACTTCTTTCTAAAGACTTTTTGTTGCTTAACCGATGTATTAAGATCGTTTCAGGTGCAGTATTTATACCTTATGAAAGCATTCGGGAAAATAAGTTGCAACCAAATTTTCCTCTCGCTATTGACTTAGAAATAATTTACAGATTGATAATTCTCACCTGTTGCATGAGATCTCCAACAAAGTCAAACTATCTCAAAGAATCTATCTGATTACATCATACCGCAGTACAACACGCCTTATATCAGAAGTCCTTCATTCCATCTGCATCAAGAAACATTTGTCAATAGGAACTGCTCGTAAAACAATTGCGGTTGAATTTATCTCGATGATATTATGTGTACAATTTGGGCATTTGTTGCAGTGTAATTTGTAGAGAATTCGCTGTGATCTTTTAAAAATAGTCTCAACATGATATTTTCGAATAAAGCTTTGTCCTTCTTCTCATTCTTCGTTGATTTAAGGATACGGACTTGGTGTTAGAAGCGATTTACAAATTAAAACTGATTTGTTATTTCACAGGTTAATGGCGAGCTTAATAATTTTAACTGAACATATCATAAATGTATCATATACGACGAAAGTAATGGAGGTCAGCTAATTTATTTATTTTTGTGTAAAAATGAACTCACAGCAACTCAGCAACTTTTTTTATTATACGTAACTTGATTTATACAAGGTAAAACCTGAGTAATCTGAGTACACTGTCATGGCGTGCGTTCAAACAATTTTCAATGTTTGCCAAAATGTACCGAAACTTTCACCCATGAGACAACCGAAATTTTCCGGTCTGCCAATCGATAATGAAAGAATACGTATTTGGAAGTACCGCAACTTGCGACAAGTCGGAATACAAATCGATGCTATTTGCGATTTCCGGTAACGCAAACGGTCGTTTGTGCAGTTTCTTCATGATAATGCCGAGAAATACATCGTCGATTCGAAGTTCTTTTGTGTAAGTCATTGCTATGGACAAATCAGCGAGCAAATCCGCTCCCAATAAATAACATATTCCATGTAAAAACGGTGGTAACTTGGGCCAAGGAAATTCATCTTTCGAGAGAACCCATCGACGTATTCGAGGTCTGAGGTTGAAAGAACGCCGTTGCACTGAAAGATGCAGTACTTGTCCACCACTGAAATTCCAAATCATTTGAAGAGGAATCTTTCTCACCAACCTTATAACATTTTCCGGAACAACAGTTCTGTCATCGTCCATAAACATGAATAACGGAGCTTGTCGTCGGCAATAGACTGATGCCCAACGGAAGGTAAAAATCATTTTCTTTGTCAGATTGTAATATGTATCTGCAAACGAACCAATCAGGAGATCGTTGTATGTGGAGCTTTCTTCGAATAATCTGTGTAAATTCTCTGTGAAAGAAGCTTTCGAGCTGGAAGGTGGTAGGTATTGCGGAACTTTGACACCCTCAAAGTCATATTCATCGGGTAGATACGATGCAGGCATTCCAGTTACAAAAACAAATCCCACTCTGAATGAGTGCCACAATTGATTTCTTGCAAATGTATTTCTTATGAATCTTCTGTTAGCAAAACATGTAGCGCACGTTTTAATAAAAACGATAAGGTCTGTGGTGTTAATTTTTTCTTGTTCTGTACAAATGTGCTTGGGGTTAGCTATCAATTCTAGCCATACATCATTAATTGGTGTCTGTAAAAAAGGATTTATGATGATAAGTTTATGAAACTGTGAACTAAATTAACTAATATCGTGTGAAACATAAAAATTTATTCGGTGAGAGAGATTCTGAAATCAACTAGAATATAAATGCTTGAACGTATGCAAGTATAAAATAATTCAGCATACCAAAGTCTAAACATGGTGTGTTCCATTGAACAACTTAGTCGGAACTAGTTCCTGTACATGGCTTCACTATTTTAATTTCAGCCGGAAAATAAGGCTCGTTCAAATAATTATATACATCCAACTATTATCCGATTGACGAATATGTCGCCTGATTCTAATTTTCATCCTCTTATATATAACGCGTTATTTGGATGATCATTTGTGGCCAATCACTCATGACCAAACTGGACATAAGCAAACAATGTTATACTTGAATGCCACTACTGCATGGTGTTCGTACGACGTACCACGATGTTCAAACACAGAATCACGTAGTGGATATAAGCAAGTCGTCTTTGACGTTTATTTATCAAAGTCATCGTGCAAACTCGTATGCAATGTATAAGAAGGTCATCTCCTTCTGATTGACTACTTCAAAGTGGCCGGTCATAACTGTGTTTAAACGTCTTTCGGTTAAGGTGAAATTATGATTATTTTGACCTTTATGATAATTAATACTAAGGTAAAGATTCCACATTCTTACTTTCTAGATTCAATAATTTATGGCGTATAAAGCTTATGACTGTACAACCCCATAAGTTATACATATAAAATGTGAATAAATCACACTTTAATAGTTAGATCCATGTGGTCCAAAGATAAGTAATGATATCATCTCAAATATGACACGGAGTGGGAAAATGTCGGTATTAAATGTATGTTTGGTTAAACGAAATTTCAAATGCTTGATCAAAACGGAAGAAGTGACAGTTTGTTATTAACTTGGGCCAATACAGTAATATTAAACCTGAAAATTCGCTACTTTTCGTCAGAAATCAATTTATTCGGTGACTAAACCATTTCTGAGATTTAACTTGCTCACACAATTACAAATCAAACTTAGTTTTCACGCGTATTTGCGACAATCATGTTTGCGAAACGACGCCACAACAATTTCGTTTTGATCTAACCCTGGGTTTCCCAACAAGGATTGCTCGCACCCCTTGGGTTTGCGAGATGTTTCTTCAGTTTTCTGTCTTTTATTAAGTAATGTCATTCTCTGCTGATTCATTGTCATTTTTCAGCGTATTTTGTGTTCGTGGAGTGATCATTTCACTTATAGCTTTCTATGAGGGGCGCGGGATTATATTAAACTATTTTAGCGAGTCATTAAATAGTTTAGGAACCACCGCTCTAACTATCGATCGGATTGAAACATTTTGAGTTTATTTTTTATCCAAGACCATTTTAAAGCAAAGCACAGCATGAAATTGCCTTGAGTGTTTGTTGTCAGAACAAATTCATGGGCCTACTTGATCAGTCTAAAATATTTATTAATAAAAATTGAATTTCAGGCAGTTAATGAATATTTAGTCTAATATGTAGGTTATTTAAAAAGAAAATTGCTCCCATCCGTCGAAATTTTAATGCTCTTGTGCATTTCACAAAACAATCTACAACGATATGAATATTAAGAAGTTAAAATCACATCGTAGTTTGTTAATCTTACCTCATTCACCGGTTTCCCTTCACGAATAGCATTGATAACTTCCGGTAAATTGACCATTTGGGGGTAAAGGTCATAATTGAAGTTGATTTTTGCTCCTCTAACTCGAGAATCCAAATCGACCATTCGACGAAGAACGGAACCAGATCCTCCTAAAGGTGGGCCATCATACAACTTCCATAAGTTCAGATAATATGACAACCATCTCGCCATCTTGTTAGGCACTACATTTGGTCGCAAGCAAAAATTGATCCGACCCGTCTCAGGATTTAAAAGATCTGATATGTTTAACGGAGGCCAAGGACAGCGCATTGAAGCCACGTGCTTGGCATTACTCAAGCATTTGTCAAACGGTCGATTCAATGGTAAATTGTGCCGAACGAATGTCAAGTATAAAAAAGACGATTGGAATGTGTGCAATGTGAAGAGTCCGAAAATTATAAATATGCCCAATGCGAATATGAAAATGGATTTTGCACGACCAAAAGCCATAATCCGCAAGCTTCGCAGCATCATCACACGGATGTGAATGAGTATCTCGTAGTCTAGACACTACCTATTGCGACACGCCCAGTCAGTACAAACCGATAGTATTTCATCCTCAACATCCACCAATGTGATTGTATCATACCTTTTATATGACGAAAGAGAAATACTGTAAGCGCCCTATTTGATTGACTGAAATTCAATTCCTGAACTCATCCGCTCAAACAATGCATAATCAAGCGCGATGTTTTCTGGTATATGATAGGTTGGTGAATTACGTGAGTCAAAATTATTTTTAACATTAACATTTTTAACATTTTATGTACAGCTTTATATATTTTATTTTTGAATTTAGTTGCATTTTTACTACATTTGATCCCAAAATGCGTAGCACGTAAAACGTCAATTGAATTAATTAATTGATATTTTTTCGTTATAATACGTAGAACAATTTACGGAACACTAACTGTAATAAGCACTGGCAATAAACTTAACTTAATATAAAAATGCTCATTTTCATGCATTTCCATCACACACACCACAACCAATTTCGTCCTGAAAAAATTGTGCTTTTATCTACTGTTGGATAAGTTTGGTACGACCAACCCGTTCAATCACGTGCCCAAACACATTAAGATAATGTTTAAATCCAGGATAATGAACAAAAATGCTCACCACACGCACCAAACGACCGGTTTGGGATTGTATGCGCTCATCAGGTAAGTGATTGTATGATCAGGATTCGCATACCGTTTTTGGCATCAAGCTTATCCAACATTTTTTCAATCCTAAACTATTTCGAGCGCACGCGGATCTTGTTCTTGGTGCCTCTTTCTGATGAGTGCAAACAGCACGAAACCGGATGTCGGGTGTGTTTGATGAAAATGTATTCACATGTGCATTTTTGTCCATGTTCACGCGTTTAAGTTCCATCTATATGTATTTGGGCACGCGTGATCGATCAGGTTGGTCATACCAACCTTACCCAAAGGTAACATACAAGCGCCACTATTTTCCATTCTTAAACTGTTTCTAGCACATGCGGATCCTGATCGTTTTGTCCCTACCTGATGAGTGCAAACAAGACGAAATCGGTCGCCGTGTGTGTGTGTGTGATGGAAATGCATGCACATGATTTGGCATGTACTTGAACAGGTTTGTCGTACCAAACTTATCCGATAGTGGCATAAAAGTGCTACTTTTAATTTAATTTATTTTCAAGATTTAT
>JACCGJ010021192.1:0-12150 GCA_013407085.1 Atriophallophorus winterbourni | reverse complement strand
ATGGTGTTGACATAATTGACCTTCACAGAATGTGGTTTATGTTTAATTAATTCAAGGTAATTCAAGGTTTTTACTGGTCTAAAAAGCAACAAGCTTAACAACAACCATAGGATGGTAAAAATTAAAATTAGAGTGTATATACAAAATAAGAACATAGATTAAATAGTATATAGGATGAAAATTTACTAAACGATCAAACTCGTACTATCCGATGAACTGTTATCTAAGTCCAGGGCTAATTTATAGCACGTGTCTCATTTAACTTCGTGACCAAGTCACTCCCATCAAAGTTTTTCATGATCTCGAGTCTCACATTTTTGTTACTGACTGTATGTGTACTACGAAGTCGTGAGCGTCCTTGATTACCGTGCAGTTTAATCCAAGATAATGCTGGAAATAATGAGACAAAACGTCTTGTTAACACGCTCGATGTTGATTGGAAACCTTCAACGAGAGTTCGAACAGTGATGCTCCCGTGGTATATTTTAAATAGAATGTAAAATATATATAATTATATATATATATATATATATATATATATATATAATTTTTTTAGAATACATATCGTTGAATCCAAATATGAAATTACTTATGAACCTACGACTCAGTATTATAAAGTACAACAACTTAATTTTGGTTGGGCGTATGTTGTCCATTTATGGTATGACTTGTTTGATTACAATTTCCCATTTCGGAATGAAACATGTTGATCAATATATTCCTTCGAAATAAAAACGTTATTTTAACCCCGTGTCTTCTGACCATATAACTTAACGTAGCTCATGTACGCATGAGATGTGTAGCAAATGAATAAATTATGATGGGTCACATTTTTATAATATACCTGAATCAGGTTTGAAGGATGTTGAAATTACTAAAATAAACGTTCGTTAGTTAAATCACGAAAATTATTGGCATTTTAAATTAATGTTGTATTCAATAATACTTGGGCTGCAAAAAATTGCACGATCATCAACCTGAGATTCTGCCCAGCATATAACGCTGGGCAATAGGACGGTATTGACTAATGACTCAAAATTATTGATGAATACTTATATACACCTGAGGATAAATTTGATTGAATGGATACACAATGACTTTGAGGATACATCTGGTATTTTGAACCGTTTACCTTCAACAATCGAAGAATTTTGAATGCATTTAAAATAGTCGTCACAACGGTGAATTATGTGATTATTTTTGTAGTAATAGTTTTTCACTCGGGATAAGTTATCTCAGTAACACATTCATGATTTTTAACCACATAGTGGAATGAAACAATATTCGGTATTTTTATCTATAGGTGGCAAGCGTCACAAGCTCGTGTAAGCTATATATTAAAAATATTGGCATGAAGATAGCTTCAACTGGAACCTTGAAAATCCGTTTCAGGTTGTTGCACAAGTTATATTTTCAACAATATTAAAAATACTCATTTGCTAACCTTTGATCAAATAATATAATTTTCGAATGCTTTGTTTTCCGATAAATAAAAAGAAACAGAAGCATTGCTGGCTTCTACATGGCTATTCGATACTCCGGTCAAATCCTTCATCCAAGCGTATTTCCGCTAATATCTGAGTGTGTGTTTAGAAAAGAGACCGTAAATTATTCTATAATTCAATTCCTTCCAGCTCGAGGTATAGCATTTGGCGACAATCTGGCCACTTTTTGCACCATTCGGTAGATCAGTACCTCATCAATCACGTGAAGGTTGCGTATCAAATCATTTCTTTGGAAAAAATGTCGACCGCGTTTAATATAATTTCCACAAAAAAACAAAACCGATTGGGCAAAGGAGCTTAGTATGTCCAAAACACAGAATTGAACCCACACATTATGTTCATGCATATAAAGCAAACTCAACACTATCATGATACAACTCCGTCCCGGGTGTCACATCGATCTGATTTGTCTATCGATTTCGTGTAAAGTGGTAAAATTTGAGCAATCAAGGCGCAGTCGGCTTTAACGGATTCAATATTGTTTGATTGCAGCTGACGCTGACAATTTCGCAATATTTCCGAATAGTGTTTGTTTTGAACACTTGTTATGCGATCCTTCTGAAATCCGAACTCCTAACTATTCGCAATGGACGTCGTATCACCTTTCGACATTTCATATATTTGTATTGAGCCGGAGGGTGGTTTCCTCCATATCATTCGAAAACTCTTGTATTGCTATAATCCGAAATTGAAATCATTTAAAAATTTAACTGATTAACGTAGATCATGTCTTCTGATTTTTTTCTACCGCTTTTACTTTAATATAAAACATAATCTGATAATCAGACATGGCAATTGTTTGAAACTCACATTTTGTTTTTCTGGCAATTTCAATTGATAAATTCCAAACTGTTGATGTATACAAATGTTAAAAATAAAAATTATTCATTCATCATCATTAAAGATTCACATTGCATTGATTTTCAGCTATTATTTATTTATCTTGAGCATTAACAATCTCACAAATGAAAAGAATACAAAAATTTTATTTGCTACGTCTTAGGATGTGATCAAATCAATAAGTAGTGGTTAGTGCTCCGAATTTTTATATTTCATTATATGCTAAACGATTATTATTTAGCTGTATTGAAAATATTTCCCATGTCGTTTGTGCTAATTGATGAACAAACAGAAATCAGTACATAGATATGGAGATGAGAAAAATGGTAATGTAATAATTTCTTTGACCATCAAACATTATGAAATAGAAGAATGCATCGTTCGAAGTTTAATTAAAGGTTTATTGTTGTTTTGCTTAGGAAATCCCCACTATGTGCTCATTGATATTTATCGTTATTTTTATTTTCCGATATTTATGTGCTGATATGGCAAATATAATCCTTATGAAAATGTCCTAAAGGAAAAAATGAACACCTCAAATTTCCTTGCACATTGTTTTCAGGAATAATTTCCCTTTGTTTCGTGAATAAGTCTTAACAACCTACTTGTTTTTCTTCGGTTCACATGTCGAAATCCTGGAACACCTCCGATAGCCATGAGAACACTCGCATCTCTACATATGGTCCTATCTTATAATTCAGAATAAGCTGACTATTAAATGAATACCAGATAAATCGAACAAGCATGTAGTTATCATGCTGCTGGCAGAAATGAAATATTAGTTCGGAGTCGATACGTTGGAAATGCTTTCAGCTTATAGGGTTTTGAAATCTTTTTGGGGGCATATCTTGCAAAGCTCTACTTTTAAGAGATCATTACACAATTTTGTATTGTATATAGTTCTCCATAGGTAGGATATTATACGCAAAATGTGACTATAAAATGTTTGAGATGATCGCGACAGCAGTTATTGGGTAGAATTCCCTTCTGTCCGATATAACGTATCAATTAATTTCACGTATTGCACTGCTTAGTATGCACAAGAGGTTATTTTTATAACCACGTGTATTGTATTATATGATAAAGCGGAACCTATGTTTTTGGGACTAGCAATAATCACGAAATAGAAAGCGATTCCTACGAAGGTCCGCTTAGACTGAGTGACGACATTTATATCCAGTTTAAATATCTATGTCAAGCTATAATAATGAATAATGGCAGAAAACAAAGATTGACCCATGAAAGTTTGCAAAGCACAAATTAACGCCTGCCGTATGCTAGCCTGATACATGAATTTCAAATATTAGTTTATCAAAATTATTTAAAAATAAGGTTAGCTGTGAATTTTTCCTCAAGACCTCAACAAAAGATTTCGATTTTCACTAATATATTGAGCTAAAATATATTTGAAGTTACTAACTTTCGTATGTCTCAGCATCAGTGAAACCCAGCATATAATAAGTGGGAAACATTCAATTTACTCATAAACAGAGTGAACAAATTGTTCATCCAAATAAGATTTTATTAAGAAAATGTATATCACGCATGATATAGTTCAACACTAGAATCCTGTAACCCCTGAAAAACAGCCGACGTGAATCCTTGGGTTGTCGTCGTGAATCGGTCAGCTGGACAAAACATAACGCCATTAGAAAGTGTTGAAAAATTTGACCTCCATTCTTTATTGTTATGAAAAGCCGGTATCATCCGTGGTCGACAGAATTACTCGGCTCATATGGCTCATAATTGCTAGAAAAAGCACACTCATACATCATGTTGACAAACATAGCCTAGAAGTCTGTAATCTGCTAAAATGATCTTAATTCGAATAACAGTTGGTCGTGGAATAACAGCATGCCAAAAGTAAATAAATGCAGGCTTATGAATTTCGTTAAACAAGTAGTGTCAGATAACATAAAATTTCACATGTCCGTGAAAATTGCAATGAAGATTAATATTTCGGTGCCTGAATAAGCTATACCTCAAAAACCTCATTTGATACTAATACTGTCTCTGAAAGTGCAACACATGTCCTCAATATACTCTATTGATTATTTGTAATATTTTTCTTCCAGACGATCATGAATACATACCTGAGAGCAATAATATTACAAGCTTTTAGTCATGGTTTTTATGGCGCAAGATATATGTAGATATTGAGCAGCGAGTTTATCAACGCTCGACATAAATTGTTTCCTGCACCCGAAACAAATCTCATGCGTAAGGGATATCACACGTTTATCTTTTTGACTTACTCAAACGACGAATCAGATAAAAAAATAACCTTGTTTTCAAAATATTGTATAACCTAAACTATCATTCAAAGGGAAATATTCTCTCGAATGCTCAATTGCAATTCTGGGACCAATGATTAAAATTTTGTTGTAACCATATTGCCCCTCAAACTGTAGTGTTTATTGTCAATGTTTAACTTTGAACTGTTCACATATTACCGATATTCTGTGCATTATTGTATATGCATTAAAAGCAAATTTCGTCGAGGTTGTGTCGAAATATCCTTTTGCGATTACATATTTACTCTTCACATTGTTCGTTGTATTAATTACACGGTGTTTCCATTGAACAAATTCTGAAGTTCTTGTTAACGTGAGGTTTGGATTAATGTTTTTATTCGCATTTGTGAAGTTTTGTTTCAAAATCGACGAAAACGATGAAGTCGATTTCATGTCATGACGTCACGCTAGGACTCAAGACACAAAAACGCATTTTAGTGCTTTGTTTCGAACAGACCTGAAACCGAAATTTTCACACTTGCTCTATTTAAACTAAGAACCTGCTGATGCCATAAGCGAGTTTGTTTTAGATCGCTCTGATCAAAATAGCACTCGACACATGACTCGGGTTCAATGAAGATATGTTCCTTATTGCTTTGGTATGAGTGATATTGCAAAATTTAAACAGCTAATTATATTGGCCTGTTTGTCGACGTCAACAATCGAACTACGTCAAAAGTGCATGCAGGATTCATGGTCATCAGCTTTTAGAATTAATGAACATTCAGATTCCTCATTGACAATCACATACACACCGCTCACAGCGTTATGCAGTATTCAGTCGATTGCAGAACTACGGCGTGATCTGCCTTCATGAGGCAAGAGCAGTTTATACTCTGACTCGACGTTGAAATGAAGCTCCACTCAGTGCAACCCAAGTTATCTTCCATGAAAAAAACTTTTCTCAAAACATGGGGTCAATCATGATAGCTTCTTCATTTCTTTTGCAAACGCATTTAAAGCGCATTTACTGTTCGCCTAAAGATCTGCTTTCTGAGTGTAACTAACCATTCTAATCATACAGCGAGCATCGCAGAAACGTGGTTTACTATTGTTTGAAATATTATACCAACATGCAACCAAACTCGTATTATTTTTTCGGAAACAAACGTACGGAGATGTATTGCGAAAACTTATATAGCAAGCCCTGTTCAAACAAGATTTCTCAGTGGTGTGATACCAGCAAGCAAAATATTATATACCGCATGTAAGGTTCAAAGTAGTTTGAAATTCTTCCTTTCCCTTTAACATTTCTTTTATTTTGAACCTAGTTACAAAACCTGAATTTTGTGAAATAGATTTTGCTTGTTTTTAATTTTCCCACAGTATTTTGATATAAAACTTTTCTTTTTGTACTCTTTTCTGTTATTGTAAATCTTTTCTTTATACGACTTCGGTCAATTGTTTGTTTTAATTTATTGTTTCTGCCATTGTCGGTCATTGTTGCGGAATTTAGTTGCCATTTTGGGCTTCAGTAATTTGCTTGAATTTGGACGCTATTTTGAGTGTCATTTTTGATTGTCACAGAAAGTTTGGACGACATTTTGGTCGTCTTTGGTTTGAATTGAATTTGATTCTGGAGTATTTGGCTCCATTGTTGCTGTGGCGTTCCTATACAATTAAGTACCGTAGAATATCCCAATCGTTGTTTTGAATTTATCGAAATAAGAAACGGGTGGACTACGCGTAACTTACGTCACAGACAATACAGTACTTAATTTGGAATTTGATTCTTCTCGAACTTGGCGAGAAGTACTTAATTCGTGAATTACATCAATTCGGTTTCTGTGCTCAAGTTGGATCGTTTCAATTGGATTCGCATCATAACTTGTCTTCTGACTGGTACAGTATTTGTCTCAACCGGAGAAAATACGCATTTTGGTTCGTTCAATTGAAGCTATATTGAGCAAAATTGGCGAAGAACTCCCCGATCGTCGTGACATTGAACATTTGAAAGTCAATCCCTGTTCACAACTTTGGTGACGTCCCCTTTTTATTTATTTTTTGTCGTTTTGGAACATTGTATATTTCATCTAATATGCCTAAGATATCTTCTAAGATAGCTTCTAAAGAAAACGATGATGATAGCATTTCGAGTTCTCAACAAGTGTTACAATTAAGGCGCGATTTAGATGCTGCTAGATCAACGATAGAGCGCTTGACAGAGGAACGACGAGGAGTCGCTGAAGAAGTAAACTTGATCGCCGGTACAAGTAGCAAAACTGAAGGGTTCGACTCGGCGGTGAGCTATTTGCAACCAGCGATGAACATGAGTATGGGATTGCCTAAAGTAGAATTATCCTACTTCGACGGTAATCCGATAGACTATTGGAAGTTCCTGAAACAGTTTGAATGTTACGTTGAGTCGAGGCTTATGGATCCAGGCCAGCGACTGTTGTATTTAATGTATTACTGTCGGGGCAAGGCTCGAAAAGCAATTGATGCATGTGTCATGCTACAACCCACTGAGGGTTATGCGCGGGCAAAGAAGATTTTGAAAGACTTGTTTGGACTACCACATGTAATTGCCAGGTCAACATTAGAGGAGTTGCTTGATGAAGCTAGAAGACTTTCCAACAACTTAGATGGTTTGTCTGATTTGGCCATAAAAATGGAAAATTGCCAAATCACATTGACGCAAATGAAGTGTGACGCTGATTTGAATTCAGTCACAACTTTGGAAGGATTAGTGAAATGCTTCCCTGTTGCGTTACAACAGCAGTGGGCTGACGCAGCGGATACAATGCTTGCTGACGGGTCAGAAGTTGATTTTGCCAGTCTGACCGAGTTCGTATCTCGGAAAGCAAGAATTGCCAGGAGCAGATTTGGCATGCTAATAGATAGGACATCTGTCTCTTCGAAGCCATCAGAGAAACCAAGAATGCCAGATGGGAGGAGGGTGTTTATGACTACAAGGGAACCGAGGCCAATGCTGGTTGAATGTTTTCAATGTAGAGGACCTCATAAGATAGAAGATTGTCCTGTTTATCAGGAGGCTGACGTAAAAGCCAGATGGAATATGGCTAAGCAGCATGGAATATGTTACGTTTGCTTATGCCGGTCTCACAGGGCATTCGATTGCAAGATTACGAATACTTGTTCCGTTGGAGGTTGTAGTAGACGACACCATTCTTCGCTGCATTATGATCGTCCTAATGAGCAACTGAAAAGTATAAACTGCAGTGTTACTGCTCTCAGTACAGCAGTAAGCTTAGGCTACCTGACAGTGAACATTGACACGCCAGTTGGACTTGTTCCAGCCGTGGCTTTACTTGATAATGGCTCTGATACAACTTTGATCTCGCAGAGTTTTGTTGAGAAATTTTGTATGCCTAGTGCGCCAGTTGATGTGTCGATAGCAACACTTGGTCTACACCGAAAGTTGAAAAGTTCGTTGTTAAGTTTCGATGTGCATTCGGTAGACAGTGATGAAATAATTCATGTTGCCGAAGCTTACACGGTTTCAAAGTTACCTGAAGCAGTGCTGAAATCTCCAAATATGATCAGCACGAGGTATGCACATTTGAAGGATCTGAAGTTTTCAGAGAATGTGGGAAGAGAAATAACTTTGCTTATTGGCTGTAACGTACCGGAAGCGCATTGGGTGCTTGAACAACGTGTAAGTGGTCGAAAGCAGCCATTCGCTACCAAGACGTTACTTGGATGGGTGCTACAGGGACCAACCGATTGGCCGCTTGGTATTATTGAGACAGCGGAAGTGAGTGAAGATGGTTTGGTAAGATCGGTCAGCATACGAACAAGGGATGACGTGATACGGCGTGATATTCGGGAAGTATGTTTGTTAGAAGGGTCCCAAGATGAGGTGGGTGACTTGGGTAGGATCAGGACAACCTCTTCTTTATAAGGCAAGAAGCAGCACCGGAGGATGTGGTGAGTCTGCGGCTTGCAACCGCATTCTCTATAAAAAGCTACTAATATCCAATGATGGTGATGTAATGTGGCGGAAGTGACTCGCCACTAAATAAAGTCATTTGCTGCTCTGAATTCGTTAGGGTATTCGTTGTACAGTTGAGCCCTAGAAAGAATTTGGTGGGAGGTGTAAGGTTCAAAGTAGTTTGAAATTCTTCCTTTCCCTTTAACATTTCTTTTATTTTGAACCTAGTTACAAAACCTGAATTTTGTGAAATAGATTTTGCTTTTTTTTAATTTTCCCACAGTATTTTGATATAAAACTTTTCTTTTTGTAATCTTTTCTGTTATTGTAAATCTTTTCTTTATACGACTTCGGTCAATTGTTTGTTTTAATTTATTGTTTCTGCCATTGTCGGTCATTGTTGCGGAATTTGGTTGTCATTTTGGGCTTCAGTAATTTGCTTGAATTTGGACGCTATTTTGAGTGTCATTTTTGATTGTCACAGAAAGTTTGGACGACATTTTGGTCGTCTTTGGTTTGAATTGAATTTGATTCTGGAGTATTTGGCTCCATTGTTGCTGTGGCGTTCCTATACAATTAAGTACCGTAAAATATCCCAATCGTTGTTTTGAATTTATCGAAATAAGAAACGGGTGGACTACGCGTAACTTACGTCACAGACAATACACCGCACATCATCATTCAAAAAATGTATCCGCATACAGTGAGTTACAACATACATGCAGAGACTCGGCGATAATACAAATTCCCAATTTCCGTATCAGAAGCATGGGGTTTTGAGCTGAACCAGTTTAAACGAACTGAGCATTGTATGCGAGTGTGTCAAGAAATTATGATTTTGAGCAGGCTGGTAATGCAGTAAATCATTTTTATCATTTCGACAACACATTCCCATATAACATGATCACATGCATTTCTTAGATCAACAAAAATATTTTATGGCGACATAAGCCGGTCGCGACACTTGTTTTCAAGTTGTTTCATTCAGAGAAGCATGTCGATAGTTGATCTTTTGCTGCGAAATCAACATTGAGTTTCAGAATTAAATCTAGAAGCTTAAAGTTTGAATGCTTCTTTGGAATATCAGAAAACGAATTGCTTACCGCGTTTAGAAGAAAAATTTCGCTGAGATAGTGCCACTTGACTCGATCACCCTTATTCTAAAATAACGTTATTTCTTTAGTTTCACGCCTCACATCAGTCACACATTCCCCTTGTTAGCACGAAAAAAGCAGCAGCGAATTACTTGCCGGCTATGCTGTCGATTGTCCCGTTGAACTCATAAATATTCAGGAAACTATCTCAGATTTTTAGGTTTAATTAATTATCAACCCATATTTTAGTCTGCTGAGTTTGTCGACGATTTTGTTTCGAGAGAATCACTGAGTTGGAAATTTTTTCGGTAATTTTTAAAAAAATGGCACTGTTGATCATATTTTACATAGAGTGAAAATTTGTATAACGAATTAAAATGCAGTGCGATATTTATTTGCAAACCGACTGAATATCTACTCTACATTTTTTTCTAGCTGCTTTCAAAAGTCGTACGTTTGAACTGTTGTCATTCTTTCGAACATATTAACCATTTCTCTCCAAATTACATGTCATTAGAGGAGCTTTCGATACGCAAAGTTTACATATTTGAGGTTCCTTCGGAACAAGGTTGCAAAATCAATGTGAAGTATGCAGATGTTATTCGATTCTCAGTTTTCAACTGATGCATCCAGTCTGTTTACCTTGATGACCTCAGTGATGAAAGCTTTCTCAAATCACACAGCTTGAATATTTTGCACATAATCTGACGTCGACTCCCCACTAATTAGTACAATTGACACCGTGATATCTATTCGGATGAAGATCGGATTGCGTGTGTAGATCTAACAGGTTCCTCTTTTTAACTTTCGTTCTACCTTCTCCAAATGTTCCTAGAGACTTCGGCCAAGTATTGATTTTTGTGCCATTTCTGAAATTTAAGTCACCCGATAACACTATTCAGTTTTCTATGTAATTGTTTCTGTTGAAAATGGTAGCATTATCGGAGCGCAGATTTAAAGTCCAAATAAGTTTGCTTTTGCAACTGCTAAATTTATTTGGCTTCTACGAAAGGCATACCAACAATTAAACAGTCTAGTTCGCAATTAATTGGTATCGCTGTTGCATAGGTGAATTAGCATGGTTCTCAATTTATATAAATTTGCATGCAAAAACTGAGAATAGAAGACCGTGACCAGATGGAACATAGCTATCTGGTGGCTATCCAGCTTGAAGCTGCTGGTCAGCCTTTAATACGATTCGCATATCTCTTCCACCCTGATAATCAGCCTTAGAAGGTCAGCTTTATGCTAATTGTGAAATAACTTGTAATGGATATCGGTTTTTCCTGCCATATTATCCACATAAGCGTAATGAAATTTCGTATCACTTCGTGCGTTGCGAAATCTAAAAGGGTAATTAAATGTGGATAACTAGCTGTTGCTCATTAATCAAGTGCTCCCTTTTCAAGACGACATCCGAACCAAATGATTAATTGTAGTGTTTCGCAACAATGTCTTGCTGGTAATTTTCAGGACAGTATTGAATAAAAATTTACCTGCCTGTCTTACTCTAGCTGAAGTTTGTCCACGAGATTGACAATTAAAACCTTTCAGATGACTGATTGAAGACACACGGGAGTAAACGTTTGAAATAAGCTTTTTATGATCATAAAGTTTACCACCTACATGGATTTACGTGATCCACCTACAAGAAAAAGACAGCATTTAGCCGCCATTTTGCTGCATTCACACCTACTGCCATTATAATCAATTTTGCTAGATAACACAGTACCACGCAAGCAGGACGGAGGAACGACTTGGTTGGCAGAATCATTCGACTCGCACAGTTAGAGCAAATTGGGAAGTCAGAGCTAATCACGAAACCGATACTGCAACGACAACCTTGGAACCAACCGCTACTCAAAATGTGTGCAGCTTAGTTTAACAATAACGCTAGTTGAAAATCCGCAGAATCAATGTGAGCGCACCTTTAAACAGAAAGTCAATAACACGAGATAGTGTTCGGTATAGAAAACATTTCTGTGCATCAACCGACTTTGTTAAATGAACTTTGTAATTGATGAATCAACATACTCACTCGCACATCTCGGCAATGGCAATTAAGTACAGAATCGCTTTCAAACTTTGTTTATCCAAAGATTATCCGTTCAAGTGCATAATATTGATCAGCCGTCTGCAATCAGCACATATCACTGATTTCCACACCACACCACTGTAGGGCCTTGAACAAGACCCATTTTTTGTCTCTCGGATCAGATCACTATAAGCATTATTCAATGAAAAGTAAATTGAATTTTTAGCAAGATTCCACTAAAGTGTAATCGAATGCGCATGGATCCATTCCATTTATTGTTCTTCATCGATCTTCTTCCGTGCAATGTCACATTCTACTTAGGAATACATCAAATCAGCTGCTCTGTTGGAAAATGTTAAGCATCGTCATTCGAGTGCATGGTATTTCCACCGACAATACCCAGAAAGGAAAATCTTTTGACATGAACGATGAGAGTTCGCTCGTTAAAAGTGTCTTTCTAAAATATCTTCCCTTGAGGTCACGCTGA
>JACCGJ010021189.1:0-14679 GCA_013407085.1 Atriophallophorus winterbourni | reverse complement strand
ATGTATTGCTATCCAGATATATTCTCTCTCTCCATCCTTAGCTACAGCTTAAGCATAGGCAATCAACAAGCTTTCCCTTTTTCCGTTTTATACTAAACTTTCCAATGTTTTCACATTTTTTTCGATACTACGGGTTAGCAATCGCTCAGCCGAAATTGCTTCAATTCTTCCCACAATGGGTTCAACGTGAGGGCTGTGATGACAAGCTTTGCCAAGTATTCTTATAATTCTGTTGAATTCGTTAAATTCACGATGTTCATGCGATGTAATAGTCGAAAATGAATCTGAAAATTTTCTCTACGCACAAAGGTTGCCAAGTTATCGGCGAATTTTTAGTTGATTTATCATTATTCGCCCAAATGTCCTCAACGAAAACACATTTTCTGTTAGTGCTGGATAGCATGATATGAAATAAAAATTGTTTGAACCCGGTCTATCCTGGACATTATTTCATATTTTATGAAATTGTGTTTGTCAGCATTTAAAATATGAATAGCACGGTCAACATAAATTTTCCATGTAGCTGAAATAAGAGCTACCGTACGTGTTCCATTTAAAGGTAAACGCATTAATTTCAGATTTCTGTTAATCAAAGATTTAAAACTAATTAAAATAATTGATTTTTTTATTTTAGCAAAGCCATGTTTTAATAAATGTTAAGTGACATTTTAAGATATTGAGAATCTTCTAAGAAAGATTTATACTCAAATAACCTGTCGGTCATAATGTCGAAAAGCGATGGCCGTAGTGGACCATTTCATTAGTATAGGGTAGAATCTTACAACAATTGTTCAACAGCTGTGATCAATAAACACGGTCCAAGGTTTTTATACAATATTGTTCTAGATAACCACTTTGTTGGCCTCATACCTTCGATATCGACCATGGAAGTACATCGCAATAGCATGGTGATCTCATGCTCGACAGCGCTCCAAGTAACTAAACATTCCAATTCGGGAGGAACACTCATTCCAGCATTGCTCACAGCGATAAGTTTGTACTCGTTGATAAGCAGCATTTGCATTGCTCATCCCAGCCGGTAGACGACGTTTTACACAATGCCTCCGAAGTGAGCGGTTAAGAGCAGGTTCTTCCCGACTCGTAGGGTCAACGTCATTTTTCTTTTGCAAACATCTTTGTGCTGCAAGCGCGGAACGGTCAAGGGTCTAGTTGATTAATAATCAGCGAAAGTACAGTTTTAACTTTCGGTTCAACGCCACTTTGCAAAATAAATTTCATTTGGCCATTTTATCCGGTTGCAACAAGCCCCAATTCCAGTTTACTAAACGAGCGTTTACATTTCATGGTTTAAATTCAAAATCGGTATCACATGCTTTAATATAAAATCCGAATTTGCATGCATTTCCATCTCGCCCACCACACTTACTTTGTCGAACGATTTCGTTCAGGAGCAAGACTTTCTTAATTGGCCTGTTCACACATTAGGCCTCCTTCAGAAGTAGCTTGAGTTCGATATTTCATTGTACCGTTGCGAAGGTATTCATACCACATCGATCTTATGAACATTCAAGTCTGAAGCAATTTGTAATTGCTTCAGATAGCATTATGGAAATATGATCAGTGTATAGTGTTACTCACCCCCAAGCACATACATACCACTACCGGTTTCTAGCTGTTTGCCGTAATCATGTGGATGCAGTAAGTTTAGATTTATTGTGCCTTGGAACAGTGGTGAACAAACTTAAACCACTGCCGAATGGGGTCGGAAATATGATCCGTTCAAGCAGACATCTGTCAAGCTGTTAAATTACTTTCGAGATGCAACAAATCTTCCATGAAGTTGCACAATGTCGCTAATCATTACTATGATGAATAGAAGAGTTTGTAAATTCAAACAAAATTGTTATTAGCTTGCCTTAGATTATTGAACGTTCTTTCATGTGTGCATATGATTTAATTATTTTATCATTCAGCCTATAGTTATAGTTCGATTAAATATTCATGCAACAAACATTTTCTACACTACATCTAACATCAGAATACCGGGATTACAGTTTCCAGCAAGCGAATGCTGAATAATTTAACAACTAACGCCGTTTATGAATTTTTCAAATCAATCACTAATATTGATTTGGTACATTGAATGGATCGCCTATTAACTCGAGATGCAGCAAGTTCAAAACCCATTTCGATTACAAACAGAAAAACGCGCTACGTCCGGATTTTCAACCATATGCAAGTGCGAAAGTTGTACCAAGTTGTTAGAAAAATGATTGCGGTGATAGGTAAAACCGCGCGTAAGTACAGAGTCAAAGGGCACAGTAGACTCCCAAAAAGTTTGTGATTATACGCCAATTCAGCAGACCTCACAAATGCTTTTAGCCTCCGTCTCATCACACTTCTGAAACGATATTTTGCGGGCCATAAACAGTTTGTTGGTTATCTCGCTGATGGCAATATGTGAGTCAATTTTTGGTTGAAAGAGCTCCAAAATGTAAATGTCATAAAAGACAATATGCCAAGTTTGTCCAAAGGTGACTTTGTTTTTAATCACTTCACTGTTTTAAGGTTTGCTCAGCGCTACCTAATTGTCTCTACTTTATCCGCACAAGCAGCACAACACAGTCTAAAGTTACCCTGGTTCGTCTTATCTATGCTTATATTTTAAAACTATTGAGTCAGGAAATTAGGGCTTATAATTTCATTGATAAGCAAAACACAGTATGCTTGTTTATGCATCATCGCAACTGCCATTTGAATAAATTTATGTTAATACCGGAAGTCAGGTGGCGGTGAATACCGTTAAACTTGGATTGCTGCATACAAAGCAATTAGGCGTAAACGATGTTAATTAGAAATTATTATGCGCGCATGTATTGAGAGTATGCTAACAGGGTATAATGATGGGTCCTCTTGTAGTGGAATAATTACCAGAGAATTGTTTAAAAGATGCGAGCTGAAGATTCAAGATTTATGGTTAAAAAAAGCAAATTGCTGTACAGTACCATAGGATATACGTATAAAAATTTTTAAAAAATCGTTATTTGTATGATCATATCCGTGTTCTTCATAGGTGGAGCAAAAATAATCCTCAATGGCGACACAGACTGAGGGAAAAGAATCTTTGGATGGACGGTAGTTCCATGCGTTAAAAAATATAGACATCAATATGTAGGGGCCAACGCAGTAGTTCTGAACATAAGGTTTCGTAACCTTTGTTTAAAGATGTGCTCGTTCGCTGAGGTAACAATATCTGTCGGCAAGCTATTCCACAAGAAGCATACACGAACAGCGAAGAAGTGACGACGACAATTTAATCGTGAGTGTGGGATTTGAAGGGTCAAAGGGTGGCTGCGTGTGGGGACAACCGAACCAAACTTGAAGAGGTGTTTGAGAGGGTGGGATTTCGCATAGATGATTCGATATGTCAGAGTGAGGTCGTGTAGAATACGCCTGCGCTCGAGGGTGCACAGTCCAAGTCTGGTCAGTCGCTGCTCAAAGGGTAAATTATTCAATCCGGTAACCATTTTGGTTGCCTTGTGATAAATTCGTTCGAGGAGCGAGATGTTTTTTTCCATCCATGGCGTCCAAGCTTGTACAGCGTAGTCAACGACAGGATGTATGTAAGTGTTTAGTAATTTCGCGAGTGAGTTTGGTGGGAAACGTCCGAAAATGCGTTTCAGTAAACCTAGCAAGCTGCACGCACGCTTGTAGACGGCTTCGCACTGTAGGCTGTTCTTCAAACGACATGGTCTCGTGCAACTGTCCGCTACCGATGAGTGCATCAATCCTTTATCATAATTGTCAACTTGCTTACCGTGAATCTATTTAAACGGTTGTCTGTAGTTTATAAATATACACCGTCTGCGTATGAGGGGATGGTTTGGCCCTAGGATGCAGTGTATTGAGCTTAATAAAACGACTATGAGCATTTAACGCACCAATTAATGTAACCAGTTTGCTCATAACATGTCGCATATTTCGCTGACTGGAACCCCGATGAAAAAAGTAAGAAGAACTAAAGCGCGTTGAAGAAGCTCGTGGAGAGCAAAACGAATGTCGACAAAATGACATTCACTCATCTGAAAAGAACAGCAGAAAATAGAATATTCTGCTGGTTGTTGTAGACCCACGCTCCACCCAGAGTACACATGCTGAAATCAGTCAAGTCATATTTTGTTGTTAATTCCACAAGAATGTTTCATATCATTAATTTCTGGTGTTGCTCACTTCACATGCCTTGACGACTGGATATCGAAAGCCACAAGTTATCATGATATAAAACCTACAGTTAAATTAAGAGTGAACGACTCATCAAGGTCATGTACTGGGAAACGTTGAACAGCGTTCTTTTCGAAAAAGATGTGATGATGATCAGCATGTATGTATGTATGTATGTATGAAAGCACAAACCTGATCCAGACAAAGTGCGGCACAGTCAAAGATGAGAAACAAAATATAAATTGAGATAAGAGTGAGACTATAGCGTATTTCATCACGCAGCTTACTACCGGTGGCCGCACAGCGCAGAAGTGCTGTACGATTGCACATCCTTGCGGCATGAGGGGCTGTCAAGCCTCTAACTCCATAAGCTTGCCTTATTAAACAACTAAATAAGTTGCAGGGTTTTACATTCGTTCAACTTCGTAGTGTTTAACTCTTACTCTAAAATGCAAAGAATGTGAGCAAAAGCATAATCAACTCCGTCAGAAGTTTGAATATTATCGAAATTGTCAAATGAAGTAAAGATGGCACAGAATGGGGTTTTAAAGTGACAACAAAACTCTAAAGTGGGAACCAGGGGAATTTGATGTTAGCTGTGCAAGTTCTGTTCAGCAACTGGCAAATGCCACACAGTGAGAACATGGTAAAAAATTTATTAGTTTACACTTACTCCACGAAATACAGAAACGGAAAAAACGAAACAATACTTTGTAAGGGATGGGGATGTGAGCACCACAATACAATACTTTGCAGTGTTGTATGGGAAGCACACTATTTCCATTTTTTCAAGTCAAAGATGTAAAAAGCTTTAATCGGTTAAATCTAACTGTAAACACAACGACAGTGACATTCAACTTTGGAGACATCCTTCTTCATATAAAACACAAGACAATTTATTACACACACAAAATTCAAATGTATTTTAAATGATGTTATAAGACCGGACATTTATATAAACTAACACTTGGTTAAAGATACACAACCGCTCATAGTTGATGTATATAATGTGAAACAGCATGAGAAAGGATACATGTGCAAGGCATTCGTTCAGGGAAGATCAAGTTGTAATTTTCTAAATGGAAAATGTATGTTTTAGTGCTCAAACGCATGCCAGTGTGAAACCTGTTCCAAATGGCTAGTTGGAATCAGCTAAATCATTTAAGTAATGCATATTGATTCCTAATGGATCTACGCTAACATGCAAACTATTTCTTCAACAGTCGCGTTGGTCATCTTGTTATTCAGATTAAAATGACAGCAAAGTATTTAGAGGAAGAAAAAGAAAGACAATGCTTTATTCAGTACGAAGTTTCAGCTTCAATCTAATGTTTACAAGCACATATTCCATACAGATAACACGTTAAAAATGTTCGCAGGAAATGTACACATAATATCAGCGAGATTCGGCCGTAATTGTTCAGAATACAATTCCATTTGACAAATGCATCTTCATGCAAATGAGATAAGCGGCCTCCAATATCAAGACGTTTTTAAACACAGTATGATGTTCTTTGCTTCGAGAATTCAGTAAATCTCGATTTCTAAGGAGATTGTTGGAATTACCCATTTTATAAATTTAAAGAATTTTCAAGGCTCAAGGCTCACTGAATCTGATCTTACTGTCTCCACCTGACGATGGCAAACAGCCTGAAACCGGTAGTGGTGTGTAAGGGATGGGGATGTGAGCAACACATTACTTTGGTTAAAGAATTTTCCTTTAAACTATCGTGCCAGGAACTATTGCCTAGTCAACAAAAAGTTTGTGATTAAATAAAGTAAAAACCGACTGGCAAGATCTGTCGCGGAATATGATGCATGATCGTTTACAACAAAATGAATAGCCGAAAGTAAAATTACAGGTAGTCAAATATGAAAAGTTGCTCTAAAAATAACTACTGAATGCAAAAGTGCGGATTTCGGGAGTGACATACAAAAAGATTGAACTAGGCAAACCAGCAATGGCATTTGTCAAACGAGAGTTACACTTCTTCCGTTCAACAACAGTAACCATTTTCAAAGGCACCATTGAAAAGATGAACCAAATACCATAATCCCGCTTAAATTGTTATAGGAATTGTTAGCGGATTCAGTCCATGTATGATTTCTCTGGAACAGTTTACCGTCAAAAAGTAAAGTAAGATTACCAAAGTAATGTGTTTCTCACATCCCCACCCCTTACATGCAAGCATAACTTTGTTTACCACTTTACTACTGTTTCAAAGCTCACTGAACCTGATATTACTGTCTCCACCTGACGACCGCAAACAGCCAGAAACCGGTAGTGGTGTGTAAGGGATGGAGATGTGAGCAACACATTACTTTGGTCATCCATAAGCGCCTTGAATGCTTTGACCAAGAATCACTTTGTGATTCTGTCTGAACATCGTGGTTCGTTGTGCGAACCATATATAACAGTGGCATACAAGCATAACTTTGTTTAAAGTGAGATTAATTTCAATTTTATTCGTATATCCTATGGTATGTTGTACAGCTATTCGCCGGTGGAAGATTATTCGGGGGTTAGCGTTGCTATTATTCTTAAAAAACGCTTGTCGATCTATGGGCTTTTCATAGTGGCGACTATTCGCACTAATCTTTAAGTATGTATCAACCTCAGAAGGACTATTTAAATTTTTAAGAAAAATTGCTCATTCACAAATTTTCAATTTGAGAAAAACCTCCACTGCGACAAAAGTTGTACGGAATGCTTTGGGTTCTCATCATCAAATCAGCTGGACTCTAGAAATTTGAAATTCAAATTTCCAATCAGCCCCGGGGCATAAGTCATTTAAGAGTGTAATCACCTCTAGAACCTGACGTCAATTGATAGGAAAGATCCTCGCTGGTGCAAGACAAGAATTCCTTCATCACCTTCTTACAGGAGGATGACCAGCGTCATTGCACCAACAATCGTGAGACGATATCCACGGTGGTACCATACAAGTGGAGACGAAATATTTGCGGATGCCTCTAGAAAATTAACATTTCTAAGAATACATAGGGCTTCAAATAATGAATTTTCAGCAGCATTTGCAAAAATCAAGGAAAGATTGATGCATACTGAATCCGGCCACGCGTCGCTTTAGCAAGCTTTCAGTACGCCAGGCCAGAGCTAAACAAGTTTAACGCCGCTAAATTCCATCCTGGTTTCAAACTAAAAAGAGATTCTGATACTATAAATGCAAATTTTTGATTTTCTGTAGTGGCGGGAACTTAAGAGGTCTTTATGCAGAAATAAAGTCTCGAGCAAAAGATGTCGATGCTACTGAAAAAATAACACAGAAAAACTACTTTCAGAACAGAGTAGTAGTGCAATCACAACTTTAATGTACCAGCACGAGCGCACAAAATGAACTCGTTAAACAAATCGTTTAAGTTTGAAAACCGGTTCACTTTCTTCTTGGATGACATGTACAAATGGTTTCGTAATCTGCCGCTGCTTTGCCAGTGAAAACAATGGACTGGTGGGGTGAGGGCGAAGGACTTCAGTGGTAATCATGAAGCGTCCGTTGCAAAGAGCAACTAACTGGGATTTTTCCTTGTCAAATATGACGGACTCGCCCGGATAAACGTCAAGACCAAGCTAAAAATCATATAACAGAGAGAACTATAATCAGATCATGGAAAATTTAAAACATCAAAGTTGTCTAGCAAGATGCGAACAGCACAAAAGCTAGAAGGCAGACGCAGTTGCTTGCATGATTGAAACCCGAACTTGGGCAATGCTATTACCAAGAGTTTTAATGAAATGTAACAGTCAAGAGGATGCACCACCAGGGTCTGTAGTTGATAGCTTTCTACAGGTGACAGGAGTGCACGAACCTCAACCGCTTTATCCTCAAAGACGCATGTGATTTGTTAAGTCACAACCCTCTACATTCCTTTGCTGGTATAATTCCGTCGTAATTGTAGGGCAGCGAAGCTTCGATACGTATGACCAATAAAATGCTGTCTTACAGAATATTCATGCACTCATCATCATCACCAGAAACAGCGTTACATCGGTAGAATGTAAGTAATGCTCAACTGTCATACAGCCATGAAAAAGCAAAATTCTAAAAGTTGGGACTTAAATAGCTACGAATTCTATAGAAGAGTAAGCACAAACAAACTGGGATGAGGTACCTACACATCGACTTGAAAATGCATTCAAACAAGTTTCATGAACGAGTACAGCGATATCAGCATGGCAGCTTTCTTGCGTCGTTTACTGTCATGTATCATAACAAGCTTTTCTCGTCACTCCGCTTGACAACATACCAGGTTAAGCAAACACTCCAAGAACATGCTTAGTGCAAGTCCGCCACTGGGCAAGGTTTCGGTACATATCCTGAAGAGTTACTAACCACTGCGACCCCAGGCAAGAAGACGTGCTGCGCCGACTTCGGAAGGTTGCAAAAGAGGATTTTTAGCTGTGTACGCCATGTGACGGTTTGGCCACCATGAGATTTACGCGCGGCGTAGCAAAAAGTATTCGTTTCGGAATTCGGTGGTGCGGCATCCGTAAAACGTGACGTAACCAGCGTAACCTATGCAGCGGCACTTTGCCTGGATCAGGCTTGTGAGTTCACACATACATACATAACTATGCAGGTTGATCTGCTTCCTTATATCAACATTACTACCGAAGAAATTATTTTGGAGTGAATCGTTGCGTACGCGACTGTGACAGCTAACTCCCAAAATAATGCGGACCTATCAGTTGTCGAATACATGGAGACATGTACTACGGAAAGTTTATTTATTACTATTAATTGAATTCAGCGGAGTCAGGTTAACATAAATGAGCCGATTGACAATATTTAGCACAAAGGGCCACAATTATCGTGTGCGAAATTATTAATATAGTTTCAACCAAAATCACATTAAATATAATTACAGTGTTCCACCTTCATGAGATAAAAATTGATGAAGATACTATCGCAAAACAATCGCGCTTAGTCTTGAGCCGAATATTACCTCAAAATATCATTCATCAGCATATATATATATATATATATATATATATATATTCAATTTATATTATCCAGTAGATCGAATAAAAATAAGGGTTCGGGTTTGCCATTCTTACATCGAGACGGTTCAAACATTTGCAGCCACATTTTAGAGATGTTGCAAGAGAGCAAGGAGTAACTGTAGTAGTACACGTGTCTCAGGTCTGAACCTGCCTTCAAGGCCATCTCATGAGTCCTTACGTAAGAGCAAGCAACGGTTGCTTGTGACAATACAAATTAACCTTCGAGAATACTACGCAACAGCAGCAAGCAATGACAAAAAGTACACTGTAGAAACAGAGCAGAATAGTTCATATATGGAAAGTGTTGGTACATACTACAGAGGAAATAGGGCTGAAATTTTACGGAACTAACCATAAAGTCAACGAACGTAAGAGAACCAACTATCCCAGACCTATTTAACATTCTATCTGTATCAGGTTAAGGAAACAAATTTAAAAGCAAAGCGGTAAATTCCAAGCAGGCAAATGCAACAAGCATTAATAGTTATCGGAGGTACGTCGGAGAAGATCACTGAAAAAACGGATCATCTAAGTTCGTATTCGTTCCTGGAGTTTCAAAAATCGTTAGGGTTTAACGATACCCTCTTTACTCATTGCAAACGAAATGACACCTTAATCAAGAACGAGTAAATATTTGAACTCCAGCAAATTGCGAAAAGCTAATGAGTACGATGAAACACAATACTTGATGCTAAATTACTTGATACGGATAAACCTACCTGTCTAACTAATATATCACCGGCGTAAACATAGTCGCCGTCGTGAAATTGAAAACCTCTCAATGTTTTGACATGAACAGATGGTCGAAATCTGCTGGGTTGATCAATGTGATTCGGTTTCTTTTTTATCCCTGCGAATCGAACAGGCTGGCGAAAGGGAGCTGTGGAAATTGAGAAAAGCGCACGATACTTACCAAACATGCCCTGGCGACACAACGAACGATTGCATATTACAGACACGTTCATCGAACAGGTAGAATGACTAAAATAGCAATTGTTGGATAAAAAATTTATATCGGAAAACTGAAACAACGTAAGGTGTAATTTCAGATGTCAGCACCCTCCAGCATAGTCGAATATATAAATATTCTTTATAAAATGAACTGTTTGGCAAACAGGTTCAACTCTGTTGTGGTGAGATCTACGTAAAGATACATCTTTTTAGCCTCACTATAAACGTAACAGATGGGTAGATCTTTATCCACTATGTTTTCGTATAAAATATCTTGCGTTCAATTCCAGTGTCTAACTGTGCGGCACTTTACCTGGATCAGGCTTGTGCTTTCGTACCTTACCTTACCAGTAAAATATCGTTACCTGATAATTTTCGAGGACATATTACGATGATGTGATTTACGTTATTTGAGAAGTGTGATTAGAAAATGTTGGGGGTTGCATTTAGCGGTAGATCTTAAATATGTAACCCATGAGAAATTGGGAAAATCGAGTTCATCGCCAGCGTGGAACACAAGTCTGGCTTCGAAAAATTATCAAGCTAGCGGTGAAATTTAGCAAAACACCGGAGCAAACATCAAAATAAGCCATAATATAAAAAATATAATGTTCTAAATCAGATTATGTATTTTGTTTTCTTGCAGTTCGAAGTACATAGCCCAACCAAAGAAATTTACAATGGTAGCTTGTGTTTTTCAGCGTTTTTGATAGCTAAGTACATTTGAAACATTTGTTAATCGATTGCGTTGAGCTTTCCATTTTGCCAATGATTCCAGTTACATTCTAATCGAATTAGAATTGCGCGTTTACACTCAGTGTGGCAAAATATACAGAAAAACAGAAAACGTCTATTGCATTTTGGTCGGTAGATATCTTTGGGGCGTATACCGAAAGAATAATAAAATTGAAAGGATGCCCACTCAGATAGACCAATGGGATTCTCGGTGAAACCAGTGTATATGGTATGAGTGTTTTCTTTGTGTGAACACAGAGAGCTGTCGCTACTACACGCTGACCAGATCCAACATCTAACTCGCTATAAAGGGGGACAATATGTAGAATCGACGCTGATAATTTTCGATCCATGCCAAGGTACGCGTACTTAAGAAAGACAAGCAGCATCTAGTAAAGAGAGCATGGTAATGGCTAGAATATCGACGTCTAGAGGTTTAATCACATTCTCACATCCTATGAAAAAATCCCTCCGTATATTTTGAGTCCCAGGTAGCTTAATTTTCACCTTAACTGCTAGAAAACCTGATGGAACGATGCAGAAACACCGTAACAGAAAGTGGAGAGTAGGTTTAAGATATTGTCGATCTCGCTTTCCAGCCCTCCTCCCGCCGTGATGCAGCTACCAAGATAGGTGAACTGTTCCACACGGTCCAGACTGGGGTCATCGACCGTCAGAGTGGGCTGCAACCCCTCCTAATCTTGAAGAAGAACCTTACACTTAGTTGAAGCTAAGTGCAAACCGTACCTAGACGCCTCCAATGCTAGCTGGTTCAGGGCATTCTGTAGGAACACCGGATCATCACCAAGCAAAGCAACGTCATCGGCATAATCAAGGTCAGTGACACGGTTACCTGGAAGTAGCTCGATCCCACCCTCAGTTGGCGTCTAATTCCTTCTTAAAGTTCAACACATTAGGAAAGATTATTATACCAGCTGGGAGCTTATTCCAGTGGTTGACCACACGGTTGCTGAAAAAGTGGTCACGTACCAGCAGCCTGGGCATAGCCTTAAGAAGTTTCATTGAATTACCCCTGGTAGCTGTTTCGGGGCAAGAATAAGTAATTCAGTGATATTATCTCCTATGAAACCATTTATAATCTTAAAGACATCTATTAGATCGCCTCGCAGCCACCGACTCATGAGTGAAAAAATCTGGTGCTTCGTTGGCTGATTTCTAGTTGTGTCGTCACCGAATCAGTCGTCAGAACGCAGATTTTCCTCAAATTTAGTGGCAAGTCCCATGTCTCCGTTAACTCAATTACTTATCCTAAATTCGAGATAGGCGTTGCTTTGCTGTCGGATCCTAGCATCTTAATATCATCATTATCTACTTCGGCCTGGGCAACCGGGTAGTATCACGCCCACACCCAAACAATGACAATAATAGCACTAGAAATTCCTACCTCTATCTCCTCTATTGCTTCTTCTCCACATGTTACCATCCCCGATTCGCTCTCTCTATCTGATGTACGACTCATGCCGTCTAGAGAGCCGTCGATTGCTGCAACTCTTCTACGGCCGCGGGTTTCATTTAGGCTAGCTTCGTTTAACGTTCGGACCTTGCTACAACCGGGACAACAGACCGGCCTTGCACGAACGCTCGAGACGTTAGGCATTGATATCTGCTGCTTGTCGGAAACCCGTTTCCGTGACACAAGCGAAGTCTGTCAGTTGGTCTCACCAGCTGAACCAGAACGCAGATTCCACCTGCGCCTCTCTAGTGACCCGGATGCTTCCTCTGCCGGATTGGCTGGCGTCGGTATCGCGCTCAGCTCCCGTGCTGAGCAATCACTCTTAGAGTGGATTCCCGTTGACAGCAGACTGTGCGGTGCACGATTTCGTGGCCCCTGTCGGGTGAACAGGCGGTGCGAAACGCGGAGGGATTTGTTTGTGATTTCTGCCTACGCTCCAACGGACTGTAGTGTGGATCTCAGTAAGGGCAACTTCTATGAGAAGTTGCATAGTTTGTTTCGCAAGGCACGCAGGACAGATGTCGTAATCATGGCAGGAGATCTCAACGCTCGTGTTGGTCGCCTGTCTGAATACGAGCGCCACCTAGGAGGTCAGTATGGGCTGGATGGAGGGCGTTCAGATAACGGAGAACGATTGCTCACATTCTGTGGCGATCACCGCCTCTATCTCTCCAGTACGGCATTTCGGCGTTCCCAGCGTCGAATGGCCACATGGCGCGCACCATCACAGCACGTCTGGTCTCAAATTGACCACATTGCTATTAGCTACAGGTGGCGTGGTAGCATCAAGGATTGTCGTTCATACTGGACCACCAGTGTGGACTCAGACCATGCGCTAGTCTGTGCGTCAGTCAACTTCCAATTAGGGGGTAAGGCACGCGCAAGACGAACTCATGTCGACACCGCCTCTTTGATGCTCCCCGCTGTCAGAACCGAGTTCCATCATGCATTGACCAGGGAGCTCGAAGAAGCACCCCCGTCTGATGTTGAGCAGCACTGGAACTTGGTTCGGACAGCACTGTCCTGTGCGACTTCTGAAAGTTGTCAACCCACCCGCGCTTTGCCACGCTCTTGGATCTCGGCCCAGTCACTTGCTTTAATCGATCACCGTCGAACTTTACCCACCGGCACTGAACACAACCGTGCTCGGAGAGAATTCAATACCCGCTTAAAGGCCAGCTTAAGGAATGACCGCGAGTTCTGGTGGACGCAACGTGCTTGTGAGATGGGGGTTGCAGCCGCATCGGGCAATACTCGCAAATTGTTTCAGTTAATTAGAGCTACTGGTTCGAAACTGAATACAGTGAGCGAGACTATTTGCGAAACTGACGGCTCGCCGATCACCAATCTTAGTAGACGCTTAGAACGATGGGCTGAGCACTTTGGTGCTCAGTTGAGCCAGCCACCTCCTCCGACCTCGCCGCCTTGGCCCGTTTCTTTAGCCGCTCCTGATCTCCAGGAGGTGAGAGAGGTAATTCGAGCACTAAAGCGCCACAAGTCACCTGGTCCTGACGACCTCCACCCGATTTTATTTAAGGAGGGAGGTGATCTTGTGCCAGCGGAGTTACGTGATTTGTTTACCAAAGTATGGGCTGAGGAGCGGGTCCCGGCGTCATGGGGTGAATCGACGGTTATCCCAATCTTTAAGAAGGGCGCACGGAATCTGTGTTCCAATCATCGTGGGATATCCCTGACTCCTGTCGCGTCTAAACGCCTGGTTTCCATCCTCCTTCGTCGGCTATCGCCCATTCGGGAGTTACGTTGCCGTGAGGAACAGGCTGGATTCCGCCCGGGGCGAGGATGCGTGGATCAGCTTTTTGTCCTGCGCCAGTTATTAGAGCACAGACACCTGTACCGGCGACCAACCATCGTAGCTTTTCTGGACATCCGGGCCGCGTTCGACTCGGTGGACAGAACTACTCTTTGGAACTGCTTGCTTAGGAGTGGCATCCCTCCTAAGTATGTCGCCATCTTGAAGGAGCTCTATTCTCATTCTTCAGGGAGGGTCAGGATCTACGGCAGCCTATCGCCGGCGTTCCCCACAACCAGTGGCGTGCACCAGGGCTGTCCGCTGTCCCCATTCTTGTTCAACTTTGCTCTCCGTAGCTTCACTGAGGGTGGGATCGAGCTACTTCCAGGTAACCGTGTCACTGACCTTGATTATGCCGATGACGTTGCTTTGCTTGGTGATGATCCGGTGTTCCTACAGAATGCCCTGAACCAGCTAGCATTGGAGGCGTCTAGGTACGGATTGCACTTATCTCCAACTAAGTGTAAGGTTCTTCTTCAAGATTGGGAGGGGTTGCAGCCCACTCTG
>JACCGJ010021188.1:0-16322 GCA_013407085.1 Atriophallophorus winterbourni | reverse complement strand
CTGGGTGAACAGTACTAAAACCGGCCATGATCTTGAAGGTTCCTATCAGGTCGCCACGCAACCTCCTTCTTTTCAGTGAAAAGAGCCCTAGACTTAATAGTCTTTGCTCATAAGATCTACCTGATTGCCCTTCGATCATACTAATAGCAAGGCGCTGAACACCCTCAAGCCTTGCAATATCCTTTTCAAGATAAGGTGACCAAGCTTGAATGCAGTACTCGAGATGAGGTCTAACGAGAGCCTTGTATATCGGTATGAAAACCTCCGGGGACCTGCAGGATAAAACTGATCGGAGGCGAAACAGCGCGCTCCTAGCACGATGTGCAGCAGCTGCACATTGATCAGCCCATTTGAAGTCCACAGAAATCTCTATACCTAAGTCGCGTACTCTCGGCACCCCAGTTATCACAGGTGTACCATGTGCGCCAGTTACCGCCAGCTTCTTGCCGACTTTCGACAAGAGATAGCTTTTTGAGAAGTTAACTGGTAGATCCCATGTAACAGACCACTCGATAACCTTTTTAATATCGTCAATAAAAACTTGACATCATCCGCATAAATGTAGCAGGGAAACTCATGCGCCGCTGCCAAGTCATCGATGAAGATAAGGAAAAGTAGCGGCCCGAGTACTGATCCCTGCGGTACTCCACTCGTAACCCTTACTTTCGGTGAGTACGTACTACCCACCCTCACACGAAAGTGCCTGTTGCTTAAGAAGCCTACTATCCAGTTCCTTATAGGACCAGCGATACCCATAGAGCCTAGTTTGGTAGCGAGCAGTCTATGGTTCACTGAGTCGAAAGCCTTGCAGAATTACAAGTAGAAAACCTCAACCTGTTGGCCCTTATCCAATTTTCTGGTGACCTCGTTTAGAAAACCCAAGAGGTTTGTTAGGCACGACTTTCCTTTAAGGAAGCCATGTTGAGCAGAGTCCAGCAACTTAAACTCAACTAAGTGCCTGCAGATCCGATCTCTGATAAGCCTCTCTAAGATCTTACACAGAATGACATTAAGGCTTACCGGTCTATAATTACAGACAAATGAACGACTGCCGCTTTTGTGTATCGGGATAACATCGGCTAGCTTCCAATCACTCGGAATAACTCCCTGCACCAGCGATGCGTTAAAAAGACGACCCACGCTCTCAGCTAGTACGAGCGCCAAGTTTCTAATAAACTGAGGGTGAATACCATCTGGGCCTGCAGACTTATGTGGGTTAGTTGCTGCAAGCTGAAGTCTAATCTCCTCATTAGTGAAATATAGTCCCTCGAGTGCAGCAATGCCATCCGATTTTACAGAGACTGGTGTGATAGGCGGGTCTATTTGGCGGTCAGTTCTCTGGACTGACTGAAAGTGTTTGAGAAACGCTAAAGCCTTTTCGACATCTGAAACTATATGGGGTCCGTTATCCTGTTGCAGTTTACCGATCCACTCGCGCGTTTTGCCTTTAGATTGGGCATAGCTATAGTAACGCTTTGGGCACTGCTTGATATTGCGTGCCAACCGTGTTTCAAATTCACGTTTCGCTTTGCGGTGAATAGCTACAGCCTTATTCCTCACTGCCTTATACTATATCCAGAACCGTTGTGTCTGTGAAGTCTTATAGCTTTTCCAGGCACGATCCCTGAATTTAATCACCCGACGCATCGCAGGTGTGAACCACATTGGCTTGTTGCGCCGCTTGACAGGAACCAACGGAGCAAACTTATCTTGCAAGCTCGAGAGACAGCAATGCAGAAGCTGCCAATTAGCAGCCACATCGTCACCTGTGTATTGCGACAAGATCGTTTTAGCTTTTTCTGTTACAAGATCCCAATCTACACAGTTGAAATTGCGCCTCAGTTTAGGAGGAGGTTTGTCATACCTGAGTATTAGCTGAAAGCTTATCATAATATGATCACTCTTCCCTAGCGGAGGGAGGTATTCTACCTGTCGTACCATTTCACCACTTGAGGAGACTACAAGATCCAGTAACGAAGGTAAGCAACCCTGTCGAAACCTTGTTGGCTCAATGACATGCTGGCTCATAGCATGCGTGTGAATCCATTCGGTAAAGTCTTCAGACAATTTATCGGTGGAACACTGAGTCGACCATGATATTTGGGGTAAATTGAAATCACCCACTATAAGAATCTGGGACCCCTCGGAGCGCAATAAACTGAGATTTTCAAGCAGATTATGCAAATCCTGCAATTTAGCTTGAGGACTCATATAAACACGCGCTATTACCATTGATTGCTTATATGAGTGGATGACGCAGGAGCATAGTTGAACGTTGTGCGTGCTAAGCGGAACGCTCGATTCTGTAGTTCGAAAACCAAGCCCAAGAAAAATGGCAACCCCGCCACCATTTGATTCACTAGGTCTATCGCATCTGACTACAGAATAACTGTTACTTATCATCTCGGGGATAAAATCAGTTTCTGATAGCCAGGTTTCCATCAGTGCTATTGCATGCGGCCGGAGCTCATGTGCCAGGATAGAAAGTTCGGACCACTTATTTCGAAAACTACATGAATTTCCGTATAGCACTGTGGCGACGGGACCCAGCAAAACATTTTGAATCATTCCTGCTTGATCCTCGGGCGTAGTACCCGAGAAGACAGCACGTTTTTTGGCGTGCTATTCAGGATGGATGAATAAACCTCTACCTCTTGAAGTACCGTTGTATTCTGAGGGTTACTAACCATCAGCTGCGGAATTGCGGGGTAAGTACTATGAACGACGTTCAGATCCAAAGAACCCTCCGTAGTTTCTGCATCTGATACTGCCATATCTTTTCCCGAAAGACATTGCATGCTGCCACGCGGCATTTCATGCCAAACATCACTCTTCTTTGGGGATCCTTTGTTGTCGTCGGGCACAACAACGTGTTTACCTTCGGTGATTCTGTCCAGGCTATTATAACCTGCTAGGAATTTATCACGATCGTTCTGCGAGATAGATTCAACTAAGATAGGCCTTGGACTAATGCCTGTCGCACCTTTGGTGCCCTTCCACACTCCTACACGATGAACGCGCCTCATCGCTGTGTCTGGACGCATTTCAGCATTTCGGAGCAGATTTCTTATGCACGTCCGGTCCAGTGATCTACGTGCTTTAGCCTCGCGTATGTAGGGTTCATCCTGATTCAGCACCAGGACATTACGAGATTTGTCTTGAATCCCTAAACGCGCTGATTTAATCATTTCAATGTCACTGGAGACTTTCTCGAGGCTAGAAACGACAGCAGCAAGTAGGTTTGAATGAGAGGAAGGAAGCTCACTGGTATTCAAAATCTGTTTCGATTTAGCCTTACTTCGACCTTTACGATGCTTCGAAGGCGAGGAAGGCGAACCCTCTGCCGTGATAGTAGCAGCTACAGCTTGAGTCGACGCACTATCCACTATGTTGCTGTTTCGAGGCTTTTTGGAACGAGAATTTTTTCTCGTAATAACAATCGAATCAGCCTTAACCGACGGAATAGCTTCTTTGGTGCTATCGCGTGGCTTTTTAGGACGAGAAAATTTAGTCCCCGTAAGATTCGATTTGTTGGTCCTCGTTGTGCTCTCCCTCACAACTTCAGCATAAGATTTTTCACGGTTAGGTTGTTTTGGAGTGACAGGTTGCCGGGGAGAAGCGATTTTGGGTTTTTCTGAAAATGCCTTTTTCGCGGCCCATTGGCACTCGCTGCACATCCATTGAAGCCAACGCTGCGCTACATACACCTTATAATGCTCGGGATGTATTCCCGAACATTTCGAATGAGCCCATCTCTTGCAAGTATGGCACTTAATACCCTTAGATACCTTTCGGTGACATGAATTTTGCAAGCAACTAGCATTAATCATTGTGTAATCAGTAATGGAATAGTGAGCTGGAAAATAATTTCAGAGAGCGTAATAGAAAGCACGACAAATTTGAACGTACCGCGTTAGACATAGGGTGCTGTGCTCCAATACTCTTGAAGAGTTGTCGACGAATCGAACCAAAATTTGTTCACCAGCCGGATTTTTGTTATCTGCAGGAGAATGAATCGCATACGGAACAAATCTCGGGCGGATAGATTTCAAGCCAATTACAGTGATGGTTCGTTATTCGACGACACTGGAATATAATGAAAGATTTTCTCTTCACCAGCACGGTGAGAGGCCATCACAGTTAAACAGTACATCATTTAGGAAATAAGAATGTTCATTTTTTAAAAAACAATGTTATTTTATAGTTTTTTACGTTTTTTTCTTTTTGGTAGATTTTTATTATTTTGCACGTTAAGATAAAAAAGGAGACATTTCTAGGCCTCATGAGAAATAAAAGACAGTTATATACATAATATTGTATAGAAAATGTTATCGAAGGCAATGTTAAAATTAATTAGGTTAAAAGCATTTCTAGTGTCCGGCAACCTGACAATTGAATGGCCAGTTATCCAGAGAATACTATCTGACCTAATGATATACGAATATATGCAGATATATAGGCAGATAACGGTTAAGGATATGGTCATATGGTAAAAATGATTATAAATCGCACAATTACGATGAAGATGTGTAGCACCATATCTAGGGTCCGGAAACCTGACACTTGAATGGCCAGTTATCCAGAGAATACCATAAGACATCATGATACACTAATATGTGGAGAAAGATGTGGAATTAGAAACCTGGGATTTCATGAGAGTATAGAATATCTAGAGCAGTGAGTGAACGGTAAGAGTTTCTACAAGCGTTTTAAATTTCCCTGTAAATGTGCACATACGGAAATGTAGAGGAAGAGAATTCCAATGTTGTGCATATCTAATTAAGAAGAAGTTACGTCTAACTTTAGCGCGAGACAAAGGGATATTCAATAGCCTTGTTCGATTACGCAGATCATATTCAATATAACCGCGAAAGCGCATGCCAGACTGAAGCTTAACTCGCTGTTGAGTAATGATTCGGAAGAAAAGAAGCAAATTCAGACGAATTCTGCGTAGCCATAGTGGTTCGACACTCAGCAAATTACACCTTTCATGATAAGGCAAAGGGTTAGAATAGCCCAAAGTTATTTTCGTTTTGTAAGTTGTGATAAATGTGCATGGGATGGAACACAAAAAACTTTTTTGAGTGAATCAACCAACCCAGGAATTGAATTGAGAATAACCACACTCACTTGAATCACACAGCGTGTATTAATTAATGTAACTAACAACGAGAATTTTAATTACAGAATTATCGATTAGTATTGATTGTTATTCAAACAATCATCACAACCACCGCAGCTCCTAATCGTCCTCGGATTTTTGTAATCTTGAATAGGTTTGTTCGTCAGTCTTTCCGATTCTCTGACAGGTTCACTTGATTCAGTATTCTCGGAAGACAAAGTATGTGACAAGTTTGTTGCTTGTTCATCAGGAGCTTGTCCAGTGTCTGCAGGTTGAATTGATTGAACACACGAAGGTTCCAGCGAACCCGAAACGTCATCCACAGTTGCCAAAAATTGTCTCGCTTTATCAATAGCAGTAGTCGAAGGTGCCAGTAACGCTTTTCCTCTTGCGATTTTGAAAAGTACATTATCTGATGATCGTTTAGATGAGCTAGAAGGCATTGCTAAATTCGCTTTATAAGATGAGTTTGGTGATTTATTTGAAATGGTATCTGATGAATGCTGAAGTTTGCTAACTTTGAATCCACTTTCTTGGTAGTGAAATCTAGATTTTCCGTTTGAATCAATGATACCGGCGGATGTAAACGTGTTAGCAGGAGTAGCGCTTGAGTCGGTTGATAGAGAAGTCAAATCTTCATCATCAAACAAAAGAGCGTTAGCACGATCAATGGCACTGTTAGAAATCGGTCGAACTGTCTTTCCAGATGCAGTTTGAATATCCAGAGTAACGGGAGCGTTCTCCATACTATGATAGGATGTATGAAAGTCAACGTTTCGTTTTTCGCCAAGCGGCATAGTTAACGTATCATCATCGTTTGCATGCATTAGAGCCTTGGCTTTTCTTATAGGTTCTCTCCGACCAAATGCAATCAGGCGACGTTTCAAAAACATAGGATCACCAGTTATTTCTAAATGAACAGGTTTTATGTTCATTTCACCGGAATGCGATGCACACTGACGAATTGAATCTTTTATTGGATGAGAGTCAAATTTTGATAATGAACTGAAGATTACGTTCTTGACTAGTGCTATGGCTGAAATAGTAAGGTCGGAATGGACAAAAAAGAAACGAACACTACCCAAGGATGTTAGACTTAGCCCACCCAAACCAATGAGTGAGACACACTCGCGGCTGGGGGCGGCAGACGTTAGCGTTCCCACCGAAACGGAAGCAACCAATACATCAAAAAACGTAGTGGGTCCGGCTCAAACCGAGTCGGACCGAGTACATCATGGTCCGGCTCTCAGGGGGTCGGACATACAAACACCATCCGCATAGGCTCGCTACACACGAAAACCACTGTTAAATGTCTATACACAAATGCACAGTGCTTGCGGAACAAAATCGCAGAATTGTCTCACTTTAACGCTCAGTTTTCTGCTGACATCATTGCTGTTACCGAAACATGGTTTCACGATCAGGTGAACGATTGCGAGCTGGCACTTCCCAACATGATCCTACTTCGACGAGACCGTTCAAGATCAGGTGGTGGAGTTGCTTTGTATTATAACGAACGTCTTCAATGCACAACTGTACCTGACACAAGGTTTGGGCTAGAGGACACCATGTGGTGTAGCCTTCGCTTGGAAACTGGAGAGAACTGTACACTTGGTGTGATCTACCGCTCGCCCAACTCTTCCGATGCCCAAAATGAAACGTTGTTACAAATGATGCGCAACGCTGGAAATCTTAGAGGATGCCAACTGTTAATAATGGGTGATTTTAAACTCCCACATCTCTACACCAAAAGTGTGCATACTCAGCAATCCCTTGAGTACAAATTCCGTGAGATTATCACTTTCACTCCCCTATACAACCATGTCCATTCGTTCACTCGACAAAGGGGCATCAATGAATCGTCAATTCTAGATCTGGTTTTGACCTCCGAAGCAACAGCAGTGGAGTCAGTGCAGTATCATAGTCCTTTGGGGCTAAGTGACCATCTTGTGTTGTCCTTCGAATTCGTGTGCAACGCCAGAAGGGCGTCGGGCGACGTTAAGTTCATCAGGAGAGTCGATTACTTCGGCCTTCGCGGTGCCATTACGATTATGGAGGAAAAACATCTCGATCTTACGAATGCAGATACTCATTGTTCTAGTCTGTTAAGTTTTATCGGTACAAAACTAGACGAAAATTCTACCTGTGTTCCCAAAAGGAAATCAAGAACATTTTGCTTCAAACTTCGAAGCCGCACTCGGAAGTGGATAGCCATGCGAAATTCCACATGGGCTGCACACAAAATAATACGAACAGACGCATCTTGGGAACACTTCCGTAGTTTTCGTAACAAGGTGACGTCCCTAATTCGAGAAGACAAGCAATATCACCATTGGAAGCTGATCGACCAGATGGAACGACATCCTAAGTTGCTGTACACCATCGTAAACACCGCGACCAAGGTTAAGCCAGGTGTATTTCCTATCCAGACAGAGAACGGACTGACTGATAATGTCAAGGATACAGCTGATGCCCTAATATCATTTTATGCGCAAGTATTTTGTCCAAAGAACGTGTCAACGCTGACGTCTTTGACGCACCCACTACAAGTCGAATGCCTTAGCAACATCGAGGTAAATCCTACGGTTGTGCGAAAGCATCTACGCCGGCTGAACGTTCGCAAATCACCAGGAGAGGATGGAATAACACCCGCTGTTCTGAAGTCATGCGAGCTGGAGCTTTGTGGCCCACTGAGTGGTCTATTCAGGCACTCATTGAATACGGGAACCGTACCAACTCAATGGAAAACCGGTGTTATCACACCAATCTACAAAGGGGGCAGTCGTTCTGATCCGGCGAATTACCGCCCCGTGACGCTTCTTTCAGCGGTTTCTAAAATTTTGGAACGCCTGGTGTGTGAACGACTTGTTGAACATCTCGAGAACCATCAGCTAATAACTTTCACACAACACGGATTTAGGAAAACATATTCATGCCTGTCTAACTTGCTCACGACTCTAAATGACTGGACGCAAGCACTAGACCAAGGGGGTTCCGTCCATGCCGGTTACTTAGATATATCTAAAGCATTCGACAGAGTGAATCACTCCTTACTGCTTCAGAAACTGCAGAATGTTGGCGTCATCGGAAACCTACTAACATGGTTCACAAGTTACCTGTCTGGACGCAAAGTAAAAGTAAGAATAGATGGTGAAACTTCTCGAACAATTGAAGCCACGAGCGGAGTCCCTCAGGGTTCGGTTCTCGGTCCAATACTGTTCCTCATATTTATAAACGATCTACCGAACTTACTAGCATGTAAGCTTGTTTTATTCGCAGATGATGTAAAAATCTGGACGAAGGTCAACTCTATCGAGGACTGTCATGTTCTGCAAGGAGATTTAAATAAGCTGCACCAGTGGTCAATCCAAAACAAACTGCCATTTAATTTCCGCAAGTGCAAAATGTTGCAAGTCGGAAAACCCTTTCCCTTTACCTACAAACTTGGCAGTCACCCGCTTGAATGGAGTACATCACAAAAAGATCTCGGAATCTTGGTGTCTGGCACTTTGAAGAACAGCCAACAGTGCGAAGCCGTCTACAAGCGTGCGTGCAGCTTGCTAGGTTTACTGAAACGCATTTTCGGACGTTTCCCACCACACTCACTCGTGAAATTACTAAACACTTACATACATCCTGTCGTTGACTACGCTGTACAAGCTTGGACGCCATGGATGGGAAAAAAAATCTCGCTCCTCGAACGAATTTATCACAAGGCAACCAAAACGGTTACCGGATTGAATAATTTACCCTTTGAGCAGCGACTGACCAGACTTGGACTGTGCACCCTCGAGCGCAGACGTATCCTACACGACCTCACTCTGACATATCGAATCATCTACGCGAAATCCCACCCTCTCAAACACCTCTTCAAGTTTCGTTCCGTTGTCCCCACACGCAGCCACCCTTTGACCCTTCAAATCCCACACTCACGATTGAATTGTCGTCGTCACTTCTTCGCTGTTCGTGTATGCTTCCTGTGGAATAGCTTGCCGATAGATATTGTTACCTCATCGAACGAGCACATCTTTAAACAAAGGTTACGAAACCTTATGTTGAGAACTACTGCGTTGGCCCCTACCTATTGATGTCTATAAAATTTTAACGCACGGAACTACCGTCCATCCAAAGATTCTTTTCCCTCAGTCTGTGTTGCCATTGAGGATTATTTTTGCTCCACCTATGAAGAACATGGACATGATCATACAAGTAACGATTTTTTATATATAATTTTTTATACGTATATCCTATGGTATTGTACAGCAATTTGCTTTTTCAACCATAAATCTTGAATCTTGAATCTTGGACTCGTAGACAAAAATGAAAAGTCAATATTGAGTAACTTCAGCGATTTTAATCCAAGGATAGGTGGACTAGATTTCGTGACAATCAATCAACACTCAACTGGTTTGGAGGTACCATATCTGACTGGAATAGAGCAAACTCCGACAACAGGTACAGCATGTCCTGTAACGCCGTGAATCGAAATGTCAGATTGATGAATTTGAGCATCAGGGGCAAAATGTTTCAAGTCATTCAATGAAATCAATGATTCCACACTTCCTGTATCAAGTATAAATTCTTTGGAACCATAACGACTGAATATACGTTTACGAATATGAGACACTGTGTATGGCGACACTGATAATGATAGTGAGCTGATTTGATTTTCAACATTGACGACTTTTGTATTATTACTATGCACGTAACATGTCTTTGAATTTCGACAAACTGACTGAATATGTCCAAGTTTACCACATTTAAAACATTTAGCATTACGAAATGGACAAGTAAATCGAGAATGTAACTTGCCACAAGATGCACATTTTCCAAACTTCTGATTGTCAAAATTAGATATGCTTTTGCCGAATTTGCTTACTCTGTCTGGTTTGACATCAGAATCACTTTGTCGCTGTGGTCGGTTGCTGGACTGAGGTTTAGATCTAGAGGTTCCGAACAAAACTGTTTGAGTGTCAGCATTAATTTGACGATTAATTTCTTTTGAAACATCTTCATAATGTTCGCATATTGTCTTGACATTTTCATAGGTTGGATTCTTCAACATCAATAACTGGCGATATAAATCAGGTTCATTGATACCAGCAATTAAACGATCTCTTAAATGATCATATAGTTTATCTTCGAATGAACAACGTGTAGCCTGTATTTGCAATTCCAGGATAAGTTGACGAATAGACTGGTTTTCTTGTCTTTGCATTGTATTGAAGCGTGCACGTTCAGCAATTTCGAAATTTTTCGGAGTGACATGCGCTAATAGAATAGATTTCAATTCATTGAAAGTCTTCTTGGCAGGTGGAATAGGGAATGATAAATTTTTCAGCAAAGCATAAGCATCTTCTCCTGCTGAAGTGAGAAAATGCGCAGTGATAATTGAATCAGGCATTTCACCCTTGGTGAGACACCAAAGTTCAAAACGTTCCAGGTAATCTTCAATTTCTCTGGAGGTTCCATGAATATTGAGAGGTCCGAACGACATAGCTGATCGCGACGCCAATTGTGATGAATTGAATTGTATTGAATTGAGTGAATCAACCAACCCAGGAATTGAATTGAGAATAACCACACTCACTTGAATCACACAGCGTGTATTAATTAATGTAACTAACAACGAGAATTTTGAATTACAGAATTATCGATTAGTATTGATTGTTATTCAAACAATCATCACATAAGTACGTTGAAGTCTCTCGAAAGAGACGAATCGCGCCCCCCGTTGGAAAGATTATGATATTAACAATAATCAAGAATGGCCGGACCTTATTTATAAGTTTTACAATTTACTTCCGACTTAGAGGAATTTGTGGTTTGAACCAAAGTTTTGTCGTGCTCTCGTGAGGAGATGTCTTGCTTGCTCATTAAAGTTCAGAGAAGAGGAATACCTAAATCCGAGATCCCTAACTTCTGCAGAAGAAGTTATGGTTGAGCCATTTAATGTAAGTGTGTCACAGGGGATTAAGCAGCGTAATCCCATATAGTGTGTCTTAGGACCCGAAAATTCTAATCCCCATTGCGCGCCCCAGCTTGATCGAGATGCAAGATCAGTGTTAAGGGATATCAGAGTTTGTGGCATTTCATTAGGTGGAAATGATAGGACGATTTTTATGTCATCAGCGAAGAGTTTAGAGTGGTTCACAACACATTGCAGATCATTAACATAGATGCGAAAAGAAGGGGGCCTTGAACGCTGCCCGGAATTACGCCACTTGGAATCGGCTGATTAGGCAAACATTATCACTACAACCTGCAAAACTTTTGATTTGTTGAATTGCTTCAGCCACAACGCTGGTGCGTGCGTTATTTACACTTTTGCCTCCTGTAGAAACCCGAGAGGGCACATCAACCAATCAGGTGATGCGTGTGTGTGTTCGAAGTGATTTACTACAGAAACCCGAGAAGTTAAGGGTAGACATTACGTGCGGTGTATGTATTTCTGTCAGCCAATAAGAATTGGCAGTCGTACGAGTAAAATTTGAGTGTTATCAGGCATGAAGGTTTTCCTCGTTTCATGAATAAATGAAATTTTTCGTTTTTTATTAAAAACACGTAAAACATATACGATTGACAGGCATACAGTTGATTCCCAATGTGAAACAAACAAGCTCTCGCATAGATAGCAATTTTTCAAGATGACCTGAAGAGATAGTAAACAACCAAGCTTCTTTTCCAGAGCTTAGAACATATTCAAGATTCAAGAATTTATGGTCACAAAAAGCACATAGCTTCACAATTACCATATCATAGTAAATATGCGTTCAATAAGAGGTATAAAAAATCAATTATACGATGTCAAGTAATATGCTTACCCTGAGTCAAAACATGGGCATCGTCAAATCGTTATGTAACAAATAATTGTCCAAGGTTCGAGTGAATGTTTGGATACAGAGAGAGGTGATAATTGCTTCGGGAAGGGCATTCCACAGGAAACAGACACATACCGAATAGAAATTTCGGCGACAATTAGTACGGGAATGGGGAATTTGTAGTGCCGCTGAGTGGCTACGTGTAATTCTTGATTCACGGTATTTGAACAAATGTTTAAGTGGATGATCTGGAGTATTCAATATCTTGTAAGTAATGATAACGTCCTCTTACCAGGTCACACTTTCATTTGTGAATTTTATTCTTTACTCATCTAGTGAAAAACATACGGTTAAATGGATCGTCCTTAAATTTCACATTTGAGGACAACATAGTATAACAATACAACAATAGAGTTAACCTCATATGAACGACCTGGCTGCTTAGTGCTAGTGAAATTGAGGTCGTAGAATGCCATGAGAATCTGATTAATAATGTACAATGCCAATGCTGAATCTGTAAGAACTCCGAGATCCTTCTCCGATTCGGTGTAGCTAAAAATCGTCTGCCCGAAGTGATATTCGTACTAAAAGGTCTATCCGATTTGCAGTAACTTTCATTTTTGAAAATTGAACGGCAGTTTATTTCTAATTGACCATTCGTGTAGTGCATCTAAATCACTTTGCAGTTTTACGCAGTCTGCAGTTGATTTTATTCGCATCCAAAGTTTAACATCATCCGCAAAAAGAACTACCTTGCATGAGAGCGTCTCAGGTAAATCATTGATGTAAACTAAGAAAAGCACTGGACCGAGAACGGAACCTTGCGGTACACCACTGGAGGTATTAATGACTCGTGATTGTACCCCGTTAACTCGAACCCGTCAATACCAATCTGTTTCAGTATATAAATAGAAACGGTTGCATTACATGCTAACTGGATTAACTTAACCATGGAACAAGGGAACAATGGTTTATTTCAGTAAAGAAGCGCACAAGCTTAAAACAACCGCAGGATATTGCGGTGTTCAATAATGCAAGCAATAAGTGAAAAAAAATGTCATAAGAAGATCAGCCTCATGGGATTTAATAATGATGTTCGTGGAGATAAGAGTCAATCCTGTTATTAGACACGGTTAAAGATTCAGGGTGTCCGATGCTTCAGAAGTAGCTTCATATGAAGTGAATGAAAGGTTGCATTTTTCACATCAATATATAAGTTTGCTGATGAAAATCCTTTCAATAGGTAAATGGACAACACCCGACGGTAATGAGTTTCATAATAAAATAAATGCGCACCAGATAAAGGCACCGTCAATTGTGATGGCAATCCGTATTCGTTTGTACTGTAACAATTGTACCGAATGCGCAGTCATATTTTGTTTCGTTTGCACGTTGTTACAGCCAGACGAATTCAAATGGCGTGCACTCCACAAACCTAATCAGCTTAAAAATAAAACGGAACATTTTATTCCCAACTGTCACACCTTCTCATCTAAAAGCATGAAATGTTTCTAAAATGTGTCGACCGTGAGGGGTCCATTTCAGACGTTCTGTGTTATCTTGGTTGTGAAAACAATGAATACACTAACGTGTGTGTGTAGTGTAGATCGTGCGGATGGCCTAAGACATGCAATACTTGATAGCGTCGTATTCTTCTAAATCCGTGTCTAGATTTCACTATATGAGCTTCTAGCTTGTTGTAGCCTATTTTCCACTGTTACTAGCTTCACAGGACATAATCTTACTGTCTCGAAACTGCCAAAAACCAGTTGGGTGCGCAGGAATGTGAGCAAAACATTACTTTGGTTCATATAATATTGGTTTAAAAGCATTACATTGTTTACTACTTTGTAGCTAACCTTGAGTTATGTTCATGGCTAGAGCAGAACATCTGTCCTCTTCAAAGCAACACGCGTTCTAAATCTACTCAAACGTGTATTTGGTAAATTTTCGCCCAAGATATTCCCAAGGATCACGAATACATACTTGAGACCAGTCATGGAATACGGTGTGCAGTCATGGTCTCCGTGGATCAAGAGATGTGGAACTTATGCAGCGAATCTATCACCGCTCAACGAAACTAGTTATCAGCATCCGAAACAAACCATATAAAGAAAGGATAGCTCAACTGAATCTGTTCGATTTTCCCATTCCCGCATGAAATGTAGCAGGTATTTTCACTCTGTCCGTGTCTGTTTGAGTTGGAACAGTTTACCTTCAACCGTTGCTCACGCCACTAACTTGGAAAAATAGATGCACCACTAAGTTCAATAGAAACACTACCAAGTCAATCAGTTGTTGACGTGTTTTAAACAATTTCAGCCGATACGATAGATCACTGTGTTCCAACAGTACAGTCCGTGTCTGTTTTAGTTGGACATTCGCATACCGCATGCTTCGTCATAAACTCATCGAGTTTGGAAGCGAAAACCTCAACAGATTCTGATCGTGTGATTTCTTGATTTAGTTTGTGTATACTGGATTCCATTCCATTTAGACGCGTCTCAATATCATATTCAGGGGTTTTCGTCGCCGAGGCTGATGGTGTTGATTTGGCCTTGCAAACCACTAACTTACATGACTTTAAAACGAAATTAGACGAATTTTTATTGCATTATTCGTTTCCAGAACACTTATATACTGTTTAATCTATGTTCTTATATTGTTTATCAACTTAAATTTCAATTTTTACCATCCTATGGTTGTTGTTAAGCTTGTTGCTTTTTAGACCATTAAAAACCTTGAGTTACCTTGAGCCCACTAGCATGGTTTTGACGTAGGTCAGTGGTCGCTATGCCGACAACATTGCTGTAACCACACAGCAACCCAATTCAACTTAACACAGCGGTCAACATGAGCAAAAGTACATTACTAACGGGGCTAATGATCAACAAATAATACATAGACAGACCCGGTATACTCGTTCAGGGCAAGGCCATTAAAATAATGGTTAAAAGAACGCTTGAAAAGAGATAATTTTTTATTGATAACAAATTCCAAATCGACAAGTATTTCATCTTCAATCGTCATCACCCACTTTAGATTCAGTTTCTTCAGTTAATCCTAAAGAGGCAATCATGTAGGGCGGGATCGGATTGCAGGGTATAGGGTTTCGTTAACCCTATTCATTGCATTCAAAGATACAATATATCTCCACCTGTTGCGCGTGCTCATGGCTACGTAAAACCACTTCATAAACAAGGCACCATGTTGCTGTAAACATGTTAAGTAATTAAGATGAACATACTCTTTTGGCAACATTCCGTATAATGTGCACACGACACAGAAACTGGTGTGCTGCTGGCATTTCAGCTCTCACTGCAGCCTGAGTGGCAGCGCTGTCATCCATCATGTCCGACAGAATGCTAACAGGGTTAGCGAATTCCAAAAACTTTCGTAGGAACAAAGATATGGACGCTGTGGTCTCCGTCCGCAACCATCCGAAGCAAACAGGAATACCCTTACCGCAGCCATCTACCACAACAATGACGAATAAGTGGTACTTTTCACGGTAACTCTTGAAAGTTGAGTCAATGTCAATGAAATGAGGAAACCGGCGGCAAAGCGTTATCTGTTCATTCGTCATAAATATGAAATGAGTGAGATTGCTCTCAGCATCAGTTTCCATAGAACAACGGCCGGATGTATTGAGCTGGGAGCTCAAGACGTATAAAAAACTTGTGGTTTTGTGACTCGCCAGCAGCTTCCATCGCATGTTTCTTACGTCACACGGCGTGACGTATTTCCCCATCTGCGTTCGAATATAATTGCATATGTTGAACGATGGAGTATTGTTCAAAAACCAAGGGGTTATCGTTGACATCTCGTCCAGTGAGAGGCGCCTGAGTCGGTTCGTATTTAGCCATTAATAAACTAATGGGATGGTTGTGCTCCAAGGAAACTCGAGGGACACCAAACCTTTCACTAGGCAACCTTGAGATGAGTATTCTTGACCCACATCCGATCTTACGGGATTGCGTTCGACGAATTCCTCGGGAAGATGGCTGGTGTCGTCCAGCTTTTATGCATTCGTAAGTCCGGGATCTGCAAATTATCAAAGTTAAGCTAACACAAACATGGCATTTGGTGCTGTGCTCCGAATGTAATACGATGAACCAGTGGAGCTTTGAAACCTGGAAATAGCACCTGCTGCTTCAACTAGGGATTCAAATTGTATGGGGTCGGCAACGGTTCCGAAAAATTTCTGCAAAAACCTGAACTAGCGACATCGTCAAAATATGCTGCGTGTAGGCTATGCAGCGCTTTTTAAAGGACGGCCAGATGCCATGATTGGCTTAAAAATAAACGCATTCTGATTCGTGCCCCTTGAACGGATTCTGATTGGTCAGCTAATATATACTTCGTGCCCGTGGAAAGTA
>JACCGJ010021185.1:0-22065 GCA_013407085.1 Atriophallophorus winterbourni | reverse complement strand
TTGTGCCGATCTTTCTCTAGTACGTGTCTGTTTCCTGTGGAATGCCCTTCCCGAAGCAATTATCACCTCTCCCTGTATCCAAACATTCACTCGAACCTTGGACACTTATTTGTTACACAACGATTGACTATGCCTGTGTATTGACTCAGGGTAAGCATATTACTTGACTCCAGTGACATCGTATAATTGTTTTTTTATACCTCTTATTGAACGCATATTTACTATGATATGGTAATTGTGAAGCTATGTGCTTTTTGTAACCATAAATTCTTGAATCTTGAATCTTGAAAAGTTTTAATGGTCCATAAAGCAAATACTTTACAGTAAACACAAATTAAAATATAGGGAATGCATAAAAACAACAAGAAAGTTTTATCAATATGGAAAGTCAGCACGTGTATTCAGGTGAGAGGTTGGATTTTCTCAACAGATACTTGTAAAGTTTAGCCTTGAATATGTTCAGGCTTGATGCACCAATGATATGTGTGAGCAGAGAGTTCCATATAAAACAAACTCGGACAGCAAAGAAGAACCTTCAAAAATTTGTTTTAGGGTGTGGAATAGTCAACTTGTAGCCATGAGATCTGCTACCATGTGCTTCTTGCCGATTAACCAGGTGTTCAAGTGGGTGATCCGCTGTATGCAGGATGTTGAACAGCAGGATCAAGTCACCCTGACACGGCGGTAAGAAAAGTCGAATGGGATCAGAGATGCAATCATCTCCTCGTATAACCTGCTGTATAGTCAGGTCACCAGTTTTGTAGCACGGTGGTATAAGCGTTGCAGCAAGGTGATGTCATTTTGTAACCATGGGGACCATGCTTGAACACCGCACTCCATTGTTGTGGCCTGATATAGGTGTTAATTATCCATGGGAGTATCTGCTTTGTGAAACTCGTGAAGATCCTTCTGAGCAGTGCTAAGTGTTTGCATGACTCTTTGTATACCACAGAACACTGCCGTGAAGACTTCAAGTTATTGCTAATCCAAACACCCAGGTCTTTCTCTTCCGTAACCCATGGAAGTTGCTGAGATCGCAGAAAATATGTGAATTCGAAGGATTTACCGACGCTTAAAATTTTCAATTTTTGGGTGTTGAATGGTGGGCAGTTTCGTAAGGATCACGTATGAATTGCTTCGAGATCTTTTTGTAGAATTTAGCGATCTTCTATGGCGCGTACGCTAGTCCAGACTTTGATGTCATCCGCAAATAAAATGATTTTGCTGCGTATGATTTCGGGTATATCGTTCGCGTAGACCGGTACGAGTATTGGCCCCAAGACTGTGGCTTGAGGTACACCACATGTAACGTCTACTGGGCTGGATATTGCCCCATTAAATCTAACCCTAACACCTCTATTACTCAAGTAATCCTGTATCAATGCCAATAATCTGCCGCTCACCCCGAACTGATCCAAGCACTGTAGCAGTATGCTGTAGTTAACGCAGTCAAAAGCTTTAGAAATATCCAAGTAACAAGGATGTATAGGGTATATGTTTTCCACGGTTCGAGTCCAGTTATCAAGTGTTATAAGAAGATTTGTGCTGTGCAATTGAAAAAAGCTTATTTTTTTAAAAAATGTTTGATAAGTTCATCAGCTACAAATCGTTCGAGAAGTTTAGAGACCATTGGCAACAACGTGACTGGTTTGTAGTTAGACACATCGGATCGGTTAGCGCCTTTGTATATCGGGGTTATTAATACACTTTTCCAGTCAGTAGAAAGGTTGCTAAAATTCAGTGACAGGTTGAAATCATCAGAGAGTGGTGAGAATAGAGCATGACGCACTGTTTTAGGAGGAAAGGTGTTATTTCATCAGCACCCGGCGACTTTTGTATTTAACCCGAGTAGCCTCACCAGCACAATCTTGGGGTTCACAGCGATTTCATGTATTGTGTTAATTTGTGATTGGAATGCAGGCATAACATAACATAAGCGCTCGTTAGGGTAGAACACTCTAGAGTAAAATTGAGCGAGTTCGTTGGCGGCTTCGAGAGCAGCGGATGTAGTTCCAGTTGAAGTAAGTAAAACGTAAACGCCTGGCTTTACCCTGGGCTTTCTGTTCACGATGTGGAAAAGAAGCTTCGGGTTTTGTTCAATTTTATCCATCAGATTGATTTAATACCCTTTTTTATCCTCCTGGACAGGTTTAGTAACTTTGTTCTTCAACAAACTGTAGGATTCCCAGGATTCAGGTGTTACCTGCAGAGTGGAGTTCTATCTTTGGTAAATTTTCTCAACTATCGATGACCAGCATTGTTAAACATCAGTGTTAATCGGTACCCAGTCGGTGACTTCTTGAAGTGCCCTTCATAATGCAACCGTATCGATTTTCTTATCAATTTCTGCGCGTCACAAGCTCTTTTTTCTTCAGATGTATAGTCAAAAACAATGACTACATGATCACATGTTTAGATATTGTTCAGCTATACTGGAAATTAGCAACACGTAGCAACATTTTTTCTAGCGTTAACCCACGAAATATATAAGCATATATTAGAAATTTTATACGATACTTCAAGGCAGAGTCAAATAGCTAATAAAATAGACATTGAACTGTCTGAATGATCAGCGACAATATAATTAGCTTGTTAAATAACAATGAAGATTTTGTACTAAGCAAAAAAGTCGTCAATACACTTTGCTGTCACAACATTGCAAAATATGGGGCACATCAAAAAATCGAATGGTTATTTTGATCTCTGAATTTCACCTCCTAAATTTGATGAGTTTAATGTCGGGGTGCTGGCATCGGGTCCTCGAAACGCACCACCTCTTTTCTTCAAACACATGGAATTTTGCTGGCCTCTTTCGGTCGATAATTACCATGTATGTACATAACAAGCGCACAACGCTTTCATGCTCCGTATCTTTTAAGGCTACTAAAAAGCCTGACTCGGAAGTGAAAATAACTCCCGCAGTTATCACAGCAGTACTCGGTCAATTGGCGTCAGTTGCACACTGGTGGCATAATCTGCGTTCAGCAGCCAGGAGCTGTATTTGCTCTTTTCCAGCTTTGACATGCCGCTTTGTACAGAGCCTCCACAGTATGTGGTCAAAAGCAACTTCTTTGCAACTCGTATGTTCAATGCCGAGAGATTTCATCTCTTTTACAAACGTCTTTGTACCACAAATGCGGTCTGCTTAAAGGTCGACTTCTTAAATTCAACTCAGCGTATAATAGGTATTTTGGAATACGACCATTTTCCATAATGCACACATGACCCAGCCAGCGTAGGCGGCGGTGCCGTAGTCGGAGGAGCATGCTCTGTAGACCAGCCTTCGAAAGCACTTCAGCGTTCGTAAATTTGTTTATCGACGATACGTTCAGCTTCAGTTTGCGTCTTGTGTGGATGCTTCAGGTCCCACTGCCATAAAGTAAAGCATTTAGTACGCACGCGCTCTATGCCATCATTGATGTCTTTACAATCAACTTGCGGTTGCTGCATACACGAGAGTTCAAACGGGACAAGATGACAGCTACTCTGCCAATCCACTTATCAATCTCCGTGTCTAGCAAGAGGTTATCACAATGGTTTAACAATGTACTGGCTGAAGCTGACAGTTTTCAACAGTGACTAAGGACGTTGGTCTTGTTCATGTTGATGATTAGCTCATAATCTTTGCATTCGACGAACAGCAGTTCGTTGGCGACGGGAAAAGCTATTGGGAGTGAGCAATAATGGCTGCATCATCGGCAAACAGAAGGTTGCGGATTAGCACATCTCGGACCTAAATTTGTGCTCGCAAGCGGTTCCGTTAAAATGCATGCCATCCCATCGAGGTAAATACCTCATGTTTTAGTATTAAAAGCAGGTTTCAGAAACAGAGAGGAGAAAATACCAAACAGCGTATGAGCTAGATCACACCCTTGTTTGACGCCTAGGCTAATTTTAAGAGCTTCTGAACTGCAACCATTAAAATGGACTGAGCCCTTTACGCAAGAGTGGAACGAAATAATGAGTTTGAACAGTCTTGGGGTGCAGCCTATCAGATCAATCATTTTGAAAAGCCCAACCTGATAATGTAGTCAAATACCTTCGTAAGATCAATGGAAACAATGTATAATGACATATTCTGTTCGCGACACATTTTTGAGGTTGTCTCAGGGAGAAGATCATGTCAACGGTCGATCTTCCCACACAGAAGCCACATTAAGATTCGGAGTAAACTCTATCAGCTCAAACTTGTGGCAAACAAATAGTTTAAAATATTAAGATGGTTAAATCCTCTGTGATTGTTGCAGTCGCATCGATGACCTATATTCATAAATAGCATAATGATCTTTATCTCTTGCATCTCGTGTGGGACACACTCCTACTGGCAGCACTGGAGAAGCAAGCAATTAATTGACGGTATTAAGCTGTTCTGTTATAAGATCAGGTGGAATTTCATCGTTACCCGGTCCTTTTTACTCGCTAAGCGGTAGATTTCTCTGTTGAGCTCAACCAGAGTAATGAGAGTATCAAAGTTTTCAAGGGTTAAATAACTCTCAACATTTTCAAGTGAATGCGGTAAAACCGTGCAGTCTGTATTGAGAACAGAAGTGCTTGACCTACATTTCTATCTGCTGAGTTTTGTCGATAATCTAGTTACTACAGAATGAATTATGGGAGAGCTGTTCTAATATCAAAAAAGCCATTGTTACAAAAATATGCAATACATATTCATTAATCACATCAACGTACTTGTGTGAACCTTGTGACCCATCTTTAGAGTTCGTCGATGGTGAAACGGGTGCAGGAAAGCTTGCAATTACAGCCTTCAATTCCTCCACTTGTGTTTTTAGCAACTGTTTATTGAATAACGAAAACAAACAAAAAATACTATCAGCGAAAAGGAAGATATATGAATCTCTTAATTTATATTTGATGCGATATATCCTAATTTTCTTTCGATAATTTAAATTTTTGGGAAACTAAACTAAGATAAAGCGGTTGAATTCAAAAATAAGGTGATTTATGAGGTTATATTCTATCATCTAACTGCAACCCAACTTAGCAGCAAGAATCAGTTTAACCTGTGCATATCAATGTAAAAGTTTATAAGTTTGAAATAAAAATGGCAACATCAGGACCTTGAAACAAGTACAATAATCACTGTCAGCAAACAGCACAAGCCTGATCCAGGCAAAGTGCCGTACAGTCAGAGACTGCACGTGGGCGATATTAGTATCAGGTTGCCCAGGCCTAGACAGGGTTGAGTATGTAGGTAATATGAAAGCACAAGACTGATCCAGACAAAGTGTAGCCCATTCAGAGACTGCATGAGGGTTAATATACTGTCAGGTGGCCCATTATTACTTCGTTCAGTAAGCAGAATCGTATCACATTTACTGCAAACAGCAGGATCAAGGATGTTTAGGAAGCATATTTTGAGATGAAACTAGCATGAAGTAACTCCATGGTTGATATCTGAATAAAAAATTTCCATTATATACTTAACAAAATGAATCTACATCCAGATTGCTTAATATACATAGCCAACGTGCAATCTGTTACTGCGCATACTATCATACATACATACATACATATATACGTACATACATACACTTTCATACATACGTACATACATACATACATACATACATACATACATACATACATACATACATACATACATACATACATACATACATACATACATACATACATACATACATACATACATACATACATACATACATACATACATACATACATACATACCTACATACATACATACATACATACATACATACATACATACATACATACATACATACATACATACATACATACATACATACATACATACATACATACATACATACATACATACATACATACAGACATACATACATACATACATACATACATACATACATACATACATACATACATACATACATACATTATAATCTCTTGACTAAAAATCGGTAAACACAAAGAAATATTTCAGCAAATGCTGTGGCGCTTGAAACTGACAAACTATTTGCTATGTTTGCAACTCTTTCCATACAAAACAACGGCAGTTTCCTGTCGGTTAACTATCATGTTTCAGTGAATACCGGAGTTCAAAATATAACCACTTTAGTCACTTCTGCTAATTTATATGCATAAAACATTTTCGATTTTATATTGTCTAATTTTTTCTGCAAAATCTAATATATTATACATATTAAGTATAATACACTTCACAAAATTATGACCAGCACGTGAATGATTCCAATATATATTTTATGGAAAATCGACCGAATCAAAAACACTTTTATCAAAATATCACACCTACCTCGTTTTCTTGTGTCTTTTCCTTAGCCTTTTTCTCTGCTGCATGCTGCTTTAAACGAGCGGCATTCACCTTTTCAAATATTTTAGTTTGACACTACTTACCATTTTGTTTGCTTCATCGAATAACACAGCATTTAATTCCAGACATTCGTTGTTCATGTTGTGAATGTATGACTTTAATCCTTTATTTTCCTCTACTAATTGTTTCATTTGTTCCTCAGACGCACACATGTCAGCTTTTTCGACAAATAAAACTGAAATTTAGATGACAACATTATTCAACTGGAGATTCATTGTAAAATAAAAATTTCGAAAATATTCATCGTTCAAACGTAAACAGATATTTAGTAGTAGCTCATGGATGTAGAAAATACTTGTACTTGATACTGAGATGGGAACCTTAGAGCGACTCGTGTTTATTTGAGTATATCAGCTTGAATAATTATCATTGCTTTGAGCAGTAACTAGTAGAAAACACGGTTATCATGACAGAGGATTTTCCGTAAAAATGAACGCTTGTAAACTGGAAGGCATTTTTATCGCTGCGTCAAAAACAGAAGGCATTAGGGAAATCTAATTCGTTAATGAAAGTAGTGGTGCTAGCGCGATGAAGTGTTTTAATTTGTTACTCGTGTATTTATAACAAATTCGTAAGGGCCTCGAAATTTAACTAAGAAATGACATCCCGTGATATAATTGGAGTGAGCCTTAATGTCTGATTTCAAAAGCAAACGGTAAATAAAATGATAATTAAGTGTGAAAAATCTGGGTATATCAGACTACAGACTAGTCCTTCAACATATGCACGAAGATAGGTGTAACAAACAGTATTCAGAATACATCTGATATATATTTCTATAATCAACCTTATAAAAAACGACTCTATTCGTTCAAACGAATTTTTAGCGGACAAAATTCATTTAGTCAAGCTGAAGTCTGCGAAAATATTTACAATTTTAGAAAGTAAATTTCGTATGAAAAAATTAGAATTCGAAACAGCTAATATTTGATCTACCAGCGGAATTAAAATACGTCTAATACTTTAACGAAAGTAGACGAATATTCAGATTGAATGATTTCACTTAATATGTTGCTTCAGTGTTGTGAACTATTCATTAACTTAAAGATTATTTTAAATGGAGATATGCTATAAAGTGTACCGAAACGACACAAAGTAAGTAATGTATATAAAAGCATCCGAGACTCTCGAAATTTTTAAAATCACGAAGTGTTATTATCCAATAACAAATAACGGAAAAATTAATAAAAGTAGATTTTAATGTCACTTAACAAATCTGATCGAAATAATATGGATAATTATTTTACATGTTTCATTCAAATGTCGATAAAATGCGATAGAAACTTGATGCTTCTTACGAACAGGAAAAATGTCAATTTTAAAATATCCAGAATATTACATATCGGCAAATAATACTGTTCCCCTCACCCGATTATTATGTGGAAATACACTCTGGATTCAACCGCTGTCAAGAATCATCTAAATATCTTAGTTTTGAGAGTTTGAAAAATGACCTGAATTATAAAGCTTTTTACAAACGTGACCCTCTTCTGCTAAAGCGAATTACGACGCATCTTTCGACTTTATGTTTTGTGATCTTTAATTCTAACAATGAACACATATATTATCAGGATCAATGAATAAGCTACATAAATCAAAACGCCATCGCTTCCAAACAATTTGTTACTTCAATTCTGTTCATATGATCACGCGCCGCAACTTGTAAATGGTATACAAAGTATGACAGACATTGGAAGTCTAAATACAATTGCACGAATAATATAATCATCAAATACAAAATATTTGATACTCTTTCTTACTGTTTAAGAAATTTATTCAGATATATATCTATTATCAAGAGATCTTAGGTTTTTGTACGAGGAATCTTTCGAAATTCAAACGGAAATGATGCTAAACTTTTCTCTAAGCCAGTGTCTGTCCTTGATGAAAATGGATTATCTGAGAATGTGATTAAATTGATAAATTTAGCTTTATTCAACGAAATACTTCACGATTATATATATATATATATATATTCGGAAACCAAAATACTATTTCAATCATAGTTGATGTATCACTTCAGCATCACGGGAACAATATAGTAAAAATTCAAGCAATACCCATTCAGGATATGGAGAAAAATTTATAATGTAATTAGGCTCAAATAGAATGAACCGGTGGATGCACGCTCCACATGCACCTTCCTGTAATAGCAAAAATCAATTAAAAACCAACGGGCAAAATTGAAAAGTGAACATATTCTTTTTCAAGGTTAAAAATCAAATATAGCAAAATAGCTCAAACAAACACATCATGATAGTGAAATCATCCTAATATTTGATAATATTTTTCGAAAAATCGTGAAATGTCCCAGCTTCACAAAAGTTTTCAAATTTCAGCCGTTGTATAGCTTTCGACAGCATTCCAATTTGAATCACGGTTGGCACGCAATATAAAGCAGTGCCCAAAGCGTTACTATAGTTATGCCCAATCCAAAAGCAAAACGCGCGATTGGATTGGCAACCATTAGCAGGAATACGAATCCCAAATAGTTTCAGATTCAGAAAAGGCTTCGGTCTTTCTCAAACATTTCCAGTCTGTTCAGAGGCTTGATCGCCAAATAGATCCGCCTAACAATCCAGTCATCAAAAGACCTGATATCGTTAATCCACTTGAGGTGTTATTTTCCACTGAAAATAAGGTTAAACTTGCCCTTGCAGCAACTAACCTTCATAAATCTGCTGGCCCAGACGACATTTACCCTCAAATTATGAAGAACCTGGCGCGAATACTATCAGATCCAGTGGGTCGTATTTTTAACGCTTCCTTGCAACATGGATATATTCCGAGTATTTGGAAGCTAACTAATATGATCTCGATACATAAAGGTGGCAGTCGATCCTCAGTTTGTAAGTACACACCTGTAAGTCTTACTAGCATCGTATGTAAAATCCTGGAGAAACTTATTAGGGATAGGATCTGTCGCCATCAAGTTGATTACTCGTTGCTGATCCTTGCTCAGCACGGATTCCTCAAAGAGAAGTCGTGCCTAACAAACCTCTCATGTTTTTTAACGAGGTCATCATGAGGCTAGATAAAGGCCAACAAGTTGAATTATTTTGGTTGGACTTTTGCAAGGCCTTTGATTCGATAAACCACAGATTGCTTGCAGACAAACTTGATTATATGGGTATCGATGGTCTTTTGAAGAAATGGATAATGGGCTTCTTGAGCAATAGATTCTTTCGTGTCAGAATAGGCAATATGTATTTGTCGAAAGTAAAAGTTGTTAGTGGAGTCCCACAGGGTTCCATACTCGGACAGCTACTTTTTCTTATTTTCATCGATGATTTGGCAGCGTCGCTTAAGTGTCCCTGCTATATTTTCGCAGATTATGTCAAGATTATCGGATCACTGGATGAACAGGATCTTCTTGAAAATATAGAAAAGCTCATCAAGTGGTCTGCTACATGGGATCTACCAGTTTACTTCACTGAAAGCTGTCTCTTGTTTAAAGTCATTAAGAAGCTAGAGGTTGCTGGACCAGATTGTATACTTGAGATAAATGGGGTGCCGAAAGTTCGTGACTTAGGTATAGACGTTTCAGGGGACTCTCAATGAGCTGATCAATGCACAGCTGCTGCACAAAGCGCTAGGAGCGAACATTTTAGCCTTCGATCACTTTTATCTTGCAGGTTCACAGAGGTTTTCACACCATTGTACAAAGCGGTCGTGAGACCACATCTCGAGTATTGCGTTCAAGTATGGTCACCTTATTTGAAAAAAGATATTGCCATTCTGGGAGTTTGTTGTATAGACGCGTAACGAACTATCGATCAACCATCAATCACGATCGATCGTAAGTGCATACTGTGATTATTGTTCAGTGTACAAACATTGTGATATTCACTCGCTCCCTGATATTGTGATATTCTTTCACTCGGTCAATACACGAGTTCGAGTTCGGTTATGTTTCCTGACTGACGGTTGGGCAAGTGCAATACGCTACAGTTATAACAATTGGCGACGGGGAACGATTCAATAACGTGTCAAATTGTCAGTACCACTGGACCCCCTACAAGAATTATTCCATATTCAGCTGCAATTCATAGAAAAAGTGGCATTACATCTAATCAACAGTTCCAGCTCAGAAGAATCAGTTTAAAGTTCAGTGAATAACGTCGAAAAAATACAGTCGCATCCAGTTAATTAAGTCGAATTTGATTCATTGAAATTGGAAATTCACATAGAAAATGGTACTACAGAAGATGAGTTCCAGTCCCACAGGAATTATGAGTTTCAAACTAAATTTGAATCTAAGCTGCAGTCCGACCCCGAAAGTAGGTTGCAAAAAGTCAGTGAAAAATGTCCGAGTTTGATTAAACATAAACCTGAATCAGGAATGAAAGCACAACGTACATTACCTTTAATCTCGGCCGCAGATGCTGTTCATTACAGCAAGAGAATCAGTAGAAAATTAACTGGTAACAGAATAAGACAAAACAAAGCCCGTGATACCATGTCTGAATTTCGACCGAAAGGGGATGTTGAACAGTTTAACCAGAAACATTATGTAATCAATCGTTTGAAAACTGTTCTTCCGAGTTACGCATACCGGCTATTCATAAAATTGTTGACTGTTCGACAGCACAAATATAATTACAGAATCGAACCTCAGTTGAACAAACACTGTATTGCAAGACCGAAAATACTTTCCAGTGAGGATCAAGTTTATGTGGAGAACATACGTCAACATCGGAAGTTCTGGATGCCAGAAGGAATGCTTAAGAACATGGAAAATGGCATATACGAAGTACATCTCAGTCAACGATATGGAAATTCTAAGTACACAAAACGACCATCAAAAATAATTTCCATGAGAAATCCCCATTAAAACAGAAGTTCTACCCAAAGGCCTTATCAACCACCCAGCAACGCGTAATCTCAAACCTTCAGTTTATAAAACCAGAATCCGGCCAAACAACACCAGCTCAGCTATCGTCCCATGTGTTCATTTTTTTCAAAAAAAGGGAGGTGTTGTATAGACGCGTAACGAATTATCGATCAACCATCGATCACGATTGATCGTAAGTGCATATTGTGATTATTGTTCAGTGTACAAACATTGTGATATTCACTCGCTCCCTGATATTGTGAGATAATTTAATTCGGTCAATACACGAGTTCGAGTTCGGTTGTGTTTTCTGACTGACGGTTGGGCAAGTGCAATACGCTACAGTTATAACAAAGGTGTTCAACGTCTAGCTACTCGTATGATTGTAGGGCAATCGGGTAGGTCGTATGAGGAACGATTGCTGAGTCAAGAGCTCTTCTCAATAAAACGGAGACGGCTACGTGGGGACCTGATTGAAACCTTAAAATCATGTCAGGTTTCAGTACAAGTTATCCCAGTGAATTGTACGCCAAGTGTGGGTACTACGGACCACCCACTGAACCTGGTCAAGTGACATGTCAGGTCCAATGTTCGTAAGTTTCTTTTTAGTGAAAGGGTAGTTAATTACTGGAATTGACTTCCTAAAAAAGTTGTTTGTTTTACTTCGGTAGGGGGTTTCAAGAATGGACTTGACTCTGTGTGGCCTTTATTATTTCCCGATTTTTATCCGTAAGGGAATGGTTGGTATGATCCTCATGTTGTCTTTGGAACGCACTAATGTTTCTCCTCACCTATTGGTCAGAAGAGTTTTCTGTTGCATTCCAGATTACTCTCATACCAGAAGATATTTGTAAAGATATTGTTCGAAGTGTTGGACCCCCTTCTCTGGCATAGCACCGAAAGAAATCTGGAAGCTTGATTGGCTCGTTAGCCACATACAATCATGTGCAAACTGAACTGAACTAAGCTATACAAAGCAATCATGAAACCACATCTCATGTATTACGTTCAAGCATGGTCACCTAATTTAAAAAGGATATTGCCAAGTTTTCATTGCCTGGTTACTCGTATGACTGAAGGGCAATCATGGACGTCTTACGAGAAACTATTGCTGATTTTAGATCTCTTCTTACTTAAAAAAGGCGGTTACGTGGAGACCAGATTGAAACCTTTCAAATATGACAGCTTTCAGTACTGTTCATCCAAATGAAAATTTTGCTCTCCTGCCAAATGTAGGTGCTCGACGCTATTCACTAAAACTGGCCAATGTCCTTAAGTACTTTTTTAGTGAAATGGCAGTCAATTATGGGAATCTTTTTCCTTTTGGCAAGCGAATTTTTTCTGTTGCATTTCATATTACCCCCATACAAGAAGAAATTCGTAAAAATATTGTTCAATGTGTTAGAGACTCTCCTGTGGTATACCTTTAAAGGTACTCTGGACGCTTTATTGACTCTCTAGTTAATTACTGTCTTGTGCAAACTGAAATGAACTGAGCTAAATGAAGATGTTAACACGCAGTTCACTTGTCAAGCAATTAAAGTTCATCGATAACTGAAATTTTGACAAATAAACCCATGCGATTCCAAATAGTATACATTTTCAAACATTTTTGTGAGAGCATATGTTTTGAACGCAATTGATTTGTATATGTTCTCAAATTATCTTTTATTTGCTATTTGCCATCACTAAATTTTTGTCGAATAATGCAGACATCGAAGGACATTTATTATAGTTCAGAGGATGAGCCCAATCCCATGAAAGTTTAATGACATTTTTGACATTTCTCAAAAGACCACCGTGTTTACTGGATCCCGTGAATTTGGTATCATCTGCAAACATATTGCAGGAATAATGACAATTGCCATGTCATATAATCCAGGAAGATTTGGAATAATATTGGGCCCAGTACTGAACCATGTACGACCCAACTTGTATCTTTAGCGAATTCCATAGTAGTATCTTCTTCACGAACCTGAAAAGATCTATTACAAAAATGGCTATCCAGTCGTGGAGCCTACCAATCACTACTTTGTCCGCAGGCTTCACCATCTGAAACCTGTGACTGACCGCATCAAAGGCTCTAGTAAAGTAAATAAATAAATTTTATTCTTGGAAATCCAAGGCATGGTAAACATGATCAATAATTTCTAATAGCTATGTGCAATCAGATTATAGTATGTACATTTGCAAAAACAATTTGTTCAAGTTCATTTGTTTCAGCGGAATTTACCGTTTAATGAATATAAAGGTAACGGTAGTTAAAGTTGTTTTTAGGTAATCGCTACGTGATCTGATATAGTACGAAAACACAGATATTGCGAGGAAAAGTCTAGAATGTTTCCGGCAACACTGATGATCAACGTATAAGGTCCATCGAAGATGCGCGAAGAATCTCTATTGTTGATGTTCCAAACTTTTTTATTTTGCTTGTTGTAAATAGATTGATCTTTCCTGACCATGAACCGTTTTCTTGTTCGCTAGGCGAAGGCGATTCATTCCACTAGTTTGAGGTCTGGGGGCCAGTTTCATTTCGGTGCGGATTGAGAATTTTGCTGTAGTAAAAAAAAACTCAGAAGCGAAAGAATGTTGTTTCAAACGTTATAAACGTTTATTTAATATCAATACCCAGGAATGCCATTATTATATAAATCATCAGGTAGAAAAAATAACTCAGTGTAGGAAAAATAACTCTTCCCGCCAGCCATCGTCCAGTTTCTTAGAAACTCAAAGTGAAGGTATAGAGGATTCGAGAGACGCGGCGATCCTCCAGATAAGCTATTTTAAACCTTGCACAATACAAAATTTCTTGTTAAGTGGCAGCGCAAACGATCACTGATATCTCTCCCAAAAAGTTGCATTGACGTTAGTCAAGGTTACTTTAAGCTTTTTCTCTTATTTGGCGGAACATTATGAAAAGGTTTTCACTCAACTTGGTTTTATTGTGAGTTAATTCAACTTCCACATGAGCGTGTTTTATGAACGTATATTGATAATCAATTATTCGACACTTTCAATCAAAATGATTAGTTAATGTTCTCGTCACATAGCGCATTGTCGATTTAAATGAAAACAATTTTATGAATAACGCCTCCATTATTATCCACAGGAAGCACAGCTACTAAGCAAGACCATGTGCCAAGCCTCATTGTGCTTGGAGAACAGGAGCGTAAAAATCAACAGAGCGAAAAATGCAACATCTGCATGAAAAGAATTTTGTTTGTAATGTACCAGTCCATGCAATTTCGTGTTTTTTAATAATATATTTGAATATTATGGCACAATGCAATATATTGGCCAAACGAACGTTAGTTTACAACAATAATGTTTTAATTCGACATCCAATAATTAACTCAATATGTTGGCTTCCTTCGGTCGATGTCAACCATGGGTGTACATCACAATCGCATGATTGTTCATGTTGTACAGCCTTTTACATGACTAAACAGTCCTATTCGGGAGGAACAATCTCTTCCGCAGCGCTGGCAAAGATAGTCAGAGAAATGCGACATGAAAAAATTAGAACAACTGAAGTGTTCCCATGATTCACGTGATTCCAACGTGTCTGAACCAAAAACAATGCAATCCCAGAATGAAAAGCGAACCTCAGAGATAGCGTTTTATATCAAGAAAGATAATGCTACGGATAAATTAAATTAAATTTTCACCAATCGTAAGGCACAATCGTTGAGTGTCATCTGCATTGATGTTCCTGGAGTAAACATGATTACGATAAATGAGAATATGTGTGTAGAATTATGAAACTTGAAACGGTAGTGACGTGAGAATTCACTTGTTTAACTCGACGGCACGATTCAAATCACCAAGATAAATCCAGACTAATGAGGGTTAACCTAAAAAGTGGACGTGACCTTGGAATCGTTCACCTAAAATTCTTATTTACTCCTTTCTGACAATTCATTTAATATTCGTATTCATGCTGATATTTCATAGTGGGAATGCAAAAACAATACAATCGACATAAAAAAGTCATCAGCCAGCAATTTCATCATACTCGGAGTTTCAAAGCTGGCAAATGATACCTGGTCTAACGAGCAAGCTGAGCGTGACAACAGGCAAACGGGTTCTCTGTACGATACTATTTGGGTCAGAACAGCATAAATTGTTCATTATTTCAGACTGTTTTATTAAGAAAATAACAAAATGAAGGTCCCCTCCTACTTCAAATAAACATGCCGATGAGTACTATTGTTGACACTGTATTTTCCAAATTGAATTTCCGAAAACACTGTCTCAAAGGATAAAATCCTCAGCATTTACAGAAATTCCTATATAAATGTTGTGAACCAAGCATCCAATATTCCTGGATCGATGAAACCCTGACATCTGAACCAAGAAACGTATGTTCATATAGGACACACCACCAAAAATCGAGTACAAACATCCGCAAATGACTCCAGACTGTGGGATGAAACCGGATGGAGCAACTCTATTTTTAGTCGAAGAGATAATTGGATTTGCTTTTCCTAACCTGTGAAAATTGCATGTTCGATACGCTACTGGGTTCGGCAAAAAACAGAGAAGTGCTGACTCTTCTAGAGTGGGCGAGACAAGACGGTTGCATCGGATTAAGTCCGCACACACATCTTTGCTCACCAAAATTGTTCTGGAATGCCTTTATCACAGTCTTTAATGCTCGATCAACCAATTTGCCAAACTTGTCGCTAAGTATAAAAAAAGAGACTACAGTTAATTGCCATTATCAATGAATGGCCTAAGAAGTATATACATGATTCTGATTTAGAAATTGCTGGCATGTAACTGCTCAACCGAGACCGTCAATGAAATGGAAAAGGTGTTAAACTATAAGGTGGTCAGATAATCACATGTAGAGGACACAGAATTCTGACTTGATGATTCAAGACTCGCCTGTGTAATTTATCGTCCACCAGCAGCCCCCGAACTGTATAACACGATTTTACTAGGCAAGCTAGGTTTTAGTGCGTAGAGATATCATACAACAATCTAGATAAATAAATAAATAAATGTTTCATTCTTGGAATTCCAAGGCATGCTAAGCATGATCGTTATTTATCAAAGTTGTTTGTATACATGAAGCATAAAAGATGGACAATAATTATTAACATTTTCAAGGTGATACGTGCTGGGAATTTTTCGTTCATTAAAATGGTCAAGGTAAATGATAATCAATCAGTTTTACAGAAATTCGATATATGAGCAGTTATTGTATGGAAGGAAAATCGGATGATGGTAAAAATGACACGAAGAATATTAAAGAACAACGGACCGGAACATCGAAGATGTGAGGAATCTCGAAGAGTCAGAATCTTCAAAAATGTTTAGTTGGAACACATTGTTATTGTCGAATATATGTTTTGAAGGGAGAATGTCTTTTTGTGGATGTTCGTAGAAGATTAAGTGTCGCAGTGTTGTTTCGTTTGTGAGCCGGAATTCTTCACATGGATGTTAAGAGGTAATCTGGAAAATAAATACTATGGGACCGAGTGAATGTCCATTATGAAAGTTGAAAAACTGATATCACTGTTAATATCCAGAAATGCCATGATTGTATAATTCATCTGATGAGACAAATAGGATGAGAAGTTTCAATAATTTTTCAACTGTGAGAAATGAATCAAGATGTGATTTAAAATCACATAGTGAGGTACCAAGTCTTACGTTTTTCGGAAGAATATTCCCGAGTTTTGCGTATTTATTTAGGTAGAAGTTACCTCTCACTTTAGTACAGGATCTAGGTAATTCCACTGGGTTATCTCGATTTCTTAAATTATATCTAGAACCTTGTCGGGAGCGAATAGACGAATTTATATCTATATTATCGGAACATAATATTATGCGCCATCGTCAATGAGCAACATCCTAACAACTCTCTACCTATCCTCTGCCCCTTCGAGGAGACAGACGGATCTAACGTTTCTACTTATTAAGCGGTCAGCAGTTTTAATTGTCGCCTGTCTAACGAAGCCTCCAGGTCCAAGAAAAGTAGCAATTACCAACCCCATAGGCCATTTACTCCGGAGACAATTCCTCTTAAAATGACCAGATCTCCCGTCGTGAGGTTTCGTGGTGGCTTGAGCCACTTGCGATTTATTTCCAGCATTGGAAGATACTCACGCTTACAACGTTAAGGAAAGTTATCTGCTAAGTGACGCGCTTGTCGCCATCTTTTATCGTTCTTTCTCTTGAAGGAATATTGTCGTCGATCAAACTAGCGTTAGATCTGTTCAGCAACAAATCATTTGGAGAAAGAGCTCATGGTCGATCTGGGTCAACATAAACCGGGACGATCGGTTGAAGATTCATTATTCTTTCTGCTTCTGCAACTGCAGTCACGATTACTTTGTCCAAAACGACTTGTTCCTTTACAAGATGGCTTAATATCTTATGTATTGTTCTGATCATCCGCTTTCACGCTCCACCGCGATGGCTGGCTGATGGGGGGTTAAAATGCTATTCTATACTGTGTTTGGCTGTCGCATCGATGATACGGCTTTGATTCAGAGAACGACAAATGTTTTAGTTCTGTTTCAACTCCAACGAAATTAGATCCATTGTTGCTATAGAAAGCGCTTGGAGTTCCTCTCCTACATACGAATCTATCTGAGGCCATTAGAAAAGCGTCTGTTGTAAGGTCATGAACTAATCCAATGTAGACTGCCGTATATGAATGCATGTGAATAAACAGCCATAGCGTTTAGCTTCGCCTCTCCCACTCCTAACACGGAAGGGACTTAAATAATTAACACCGGTGTGACTAAAAGCATGTAAACCCAGTAAGTTATAAATGTCGGGAGAGGCGCCATGGCTTGATATCAAGGAAGAGCATACAGGAGTATGCACTACATACACGAACACAAGACTCGTCTTACTATGGCTATTCCTTTCATGATCCAGTACTCCCGACGAATACTAGACAGCTTGTGTGAAACTCCAGAATGTTCACATAATGTGTGGTGATGCTGTATTATCGAGTCGGTGACTGCTTCTTCATTTGGTTAAATGGGGAGCCATTTCTCTATCCCTTTGATACTGTGCCACCTAGGCAGATAATTCCATCTACTACAACTGTCTTGAGAGCAAGTAACTGCTTTGGGTTTTCATTTTGCTCGGCTACCTCTGGGAATTGTTTCAAATTCAACATACGTATAATGTCTGCCCTGGCACGCTTAAGCTCCTCTGGCTCAATACTACCAATGTCCAAAGCGAGGTCCGTTTTGCTGTGCATCTTAACAAGTAGGTATATTTTGAATCTGTTGAGCCAAGAAATTTTTCACAACAAATTTATCCACTCTCGGCTGCGTGCTACCATGTTATGGAGACGTTGCTAATTTCTAAAGTTACTGCTTACGGCGCCGACTTTCTTGAATTCTATTGTACTATTTCCAATTACAGGAAGGGACTCTTTAGGCTAACTTCTTTTATCCGTTTACAGGAACTGGGGTTCATCCAGCTAAAACCCAAGTATTTATTCGGTCTAGACTCTATTCCGCTGGACGCAACATCTGCAGGATTGTGCACCTATGAAACATGGCGTCACACTGACAGGTAGGATAGTTCCCGTATTCGTCTAATACGATTGGCTACAAAGGTCGCATACCGTGACGAGGTGTTTGATATATATCGCACAACAATTGCCGAATCAGTCCATAGCGTCACGTAATTCAATGTTAAATTTAATTCCTTTACCAATTGGGATGACAGTTTTCTAGCTACAATTTCTGCTGTCAACTTGAGACGGGGTATATTGATAAAGTTCACCCGGCCGAAGAGAAAGCGACATTGACGTGAGCCATCAGTTTCTTCAACGCACATGTATGCGACTACGCCGTAACCGGACTCCGATGCATCGGAAAAAAGGTGTAACTGAAAGTGCGTATAATCGTTGTTATTAGGTATCAGGCAACGTTTAACTTCTAGAGTTGCAATTATTGTAAGGAGGGACAACCACTTGCTATACTTCGTCAATGCGATTCCATCCAAGTTAGTATCCCAACCTACCTTATTTCAACACGCCTCTTACAGAATCAATTTCCCCAAAAGTAATACAGGGGCAATTAACCCAAGGGGTCAAAAATTGATGCTATATAAGCAAGAAGTGATCTAGTCGGATGATGAATAGGTTTTTGCATGTCAAAAATAAAGACATCCGTGTTAAAATTCCACTTGACGCCTAAAATTCTTTCAACGGATTCTCCGAACAGAAAATTGATCATCGACGCGGATGTTGACTCGAGACTTACGTTACTTAACACTTTTTTCTCTTGCAGGACTTCTTGGCTAGCTTAAATACACCCTGTGCAAGGAGTTTAGGCAAGCTCGTACCGATGGCCTTTGCGTGCTCGACCGAACTCGTGGAACCGAGGATGTCATCGACGTAAAAGTGCTACCATAAACCCTCCTCTATTTTATAATCGAAACTCACACTGTGATCCATGAATTTCCGATTAAGCGCATAGTTAGCGCAAAACGGAGAGGTTTTCGCTCGAAACGAATGCACGTTCCATTTATAGACGTCAGGCTTTGCGTTAGGCTAACCGTCCTTCCACCAAGGCGTGCTGAATGCCCATTTATCCCTTTCAGGCAATCAAACTTGCAGGAACATATCTCTTATTTCAGAACATAAAGCTATTGAGTACCGGCAAAACCTGTGAAGGACCCCGGTGAGACTGTAGACAATGTCTAGCCCTTGATGTAGCATGTCATTTAGGGAATGTTCTCCAAATTTCGCCACGCAGTCAAAAACAATTCGCACCTTCTCTGTTTTTTTTAGATTGATCACCGGATGGTGAGGGTAAAAACCATCGTTTAATACCGGGATCGCCACGACGTAAATTACCCTTTTCGAGATGAGCCCGCATTGTGGAGACATTACGGTCTTGGGGAGTTTGATCTCTAATCAGCTTACGGCCTAAATTGTTTAACCTCATTCGCGTCAGTAGATAGTTGTTTGGCATATCGTGTAACATAGATCTCCAATGCACCCCTATTTTGTAATAGTCGTCAATCAGCCGAAGTGAGGACTCCACTTTGTTATGGGTCCTGATGCCATCGTGTGAAGTATGGGGCACCTCAGAGTCTCCAGGGTCTAAACATTTTGAATCGTATAACCGGGTCAGCATTGTCTCGATGCTCGACTGTTCTCGCAATATTATGTTGACTCGGTGACATGTCTTGTTGACACGTTGGTCCTCTTTAAACCCAACCCAAAGGTGTCTTAGTAGCAAATGGTTCTCGATCATTACGAACTCTATGTTCCGATCCGCGATGCACATCCGGGACGTCACAACCTATGAGAATGCCACGAGAGTAGATGTGAGAAAATGCAGTAAAACATCCTCAAGGTAAGGCCACCCAGTTATATCGACTCTAGAAATGGCAGCACGACTAGTGGGCAACCAGTCTACAACAATTGAGTTCTCAATCACGCACTTAAAATTATTGTCTAATAAGGACAACCTTACGTTGGTCCGACCACATGATACTGTCTTGGAACCATGCAAGGTAGAACTGCGCTAACAAAACCTTTCCGGTGTTAGTCCCAATGGCTCCATTAGATCCTTATCGACTGAGGTGCAGTCCGGAACTTTGTCAAGGAAGGCGTAAGTGGTCACCGTTTTTCGCGGACTCACAAGCTTAACTGGGATGAAACCAAGATGTACGCAATTAGAAGCTAGGTTACAGGAATTACATGTCTGAACTATTTCGCCTGTTACCTTTTCGTTATTGTTAATCGACGTATGTGTCAGATAGTGATGAGTCTTACCACAACCGTCGAGGCGGCACACTTGCTAAGATCGGCAGTTTGCAATTCTATGATTGCCTTTGAAGCAATGAAAGCACCTTCTATTTTGCTGAAGTGTTTTCTACCTATTTCTAAGTCATAACTCCGGAAAACGGAACATTGCTCCAGAGGGTGGTTTAGTCTACGAAGAATACAGTTATTTTTCAGTGGATCCTGGGGGACAACAGCAATTTTACGGACGGATCTGAAGATTTCCTGGTTTCAAATGCCAGGGCGCCATATTCTGTACTAGCTACATCAACTCGTTTCTCTGTCAGATCCACCAAGTCTTCAAAAGATGGCTCTTTGCTCAGGGCCATGAGAGACTCTGCCAATTGAGCCCATTTTATCTGTAGTGGTTCGGGTAATCGCCTAACAATTTCCAGCAGATAAATTGACCAATTCAAGTCCGTGGCATGGTTAAGCTGTGAAAGACTGATGCTGCAACTTCGCATCTGCTGCAGCAATAGTTCTAATGCGATTAGATCGCCCGAGTGTATAACCGATCCTGTATATAAATCCTTTGTGACGCCATTAATTATCTGGTGTGACTTGCCATATTCTGAACGAAGAATTCGTACGGCGGTAGACAAACAACTTTCGCGGTGAGCAAGTCACAGTGCCGGATTGCCTACTTAGGAGCGCCCTGACAATAATAGATGAGGTAACATAGCCTTTTATAGGAATCCGTTACATGAGACTCTATCTGATTGGAGAATGACCTGATGAAGTTGGCAAAGCCCGCTGGTGAACCATTGATGGGCTCGATTTCAATTTTTGGCAAACTAAGTCCCACAGCCAAACTTCTAAATAGAGATTCGGCGAAAGGCTGTTGTAGTTAAATATCGTCGTCTGTACACTTCATCGAATTCATCGCACCTTGATCAACATAGTGATTCTGTTTCTTCAAAGCTAGTCGTTCTTTCCTAAGTCTCAACTCTTCTTCCCTTGGGTCATTATGGTCCTTCTGAGCATCCTCTCTAATTCCCTGAGCCTGCTCGGAAACCTGAGTTGATGGACGTGGGGAATGTAAGTAGAAAAACGAAAAGAAGGAACACGAGGATCAAAATCACTAGAAAGTCCGTGTGGTTGACTCAC